>CM045938.1:7070625-7365625 GCA_025177825.1 Aechmea fasciata
AAATTTCCTTAAAGCCTGAAAGGCCTTTAAAAAGCACTAAGGCTCTGAACAAAATGAATTCAGAAAAAAAAATCCGTTAAGGCCCGAAAGTCCCCAAAGTCGTAAAGGCCTTTAAAAGGCCCAAAGGCCCCAAGCCCAGTCCCCACACAAAATAGAATTCAAAAGAGTAAGCCACTAAAGCCCCCCAAACCCCAAAAAGCCCCCAACACCATAAGAGAAAATTAAACATAAGAATACTAGGGAGGAAAAATCAGGAAATAGCAGCAAAGTGAGAAGAAACAAGGCAGGAAAAATCAAAACGCCAAACCTACAAGCAGCCTTTCTTTACCGGTTAGTGAACAAAAACATTTGAACACTAGGGAGGCATGAAAACAAACAAAAAGACAGTAAGCATTTTCTACATTTTAGTAAAAGAGGATTCTACCACTAATTGTCATCCACTAGAATCTTATCCTATAAAAGAGCTAAAACACAAATGTATTCTATTTCAAATTAAGTATTGATTTCAAGCATTACATGTTTCACAAAGAAATTTGTGTTGCATAAGAAATTACAATTTTGAATTCACGCAAAAATAAACAATCAAGCATCAACTATGAAATTTCAAAATTTTATAGAAGCAAAATTGATTATCACTTAAAAGGGCTAATAACATTTAATAAGGCATTACCAATCACCCCTACTGCATGTGGCAAAAAGCTTGGTGGTTGATATCCGTGGTCTTAAGTTCGGAGTCTAGTTGCTTCACAATTCTTACTAAGTTTATTTCAAAAACAAAATTAACGAAGCGGATAGCATGCTATATTTATCTCAAAAAACATTTAGTAAGGCATTGGGCTGGTATTCATCTAAAAGTTGATTATTATCTAGAAGCAGACCAAACTTGACGTGATGGGATAAATTGCAGAACTAGTCCCCGAACATTTAGTTAAAAAATTAGATAAACAGAGTACAGGGAAATCCTTAACAAAGATAGGTGACAATTACTTAAAATTCTTAGAGGTTAGGAAACCAACTCAAATATCTAGTTAAGATGGACTACCGTGTCTCAACACAAAAATCATTCAATATAAAAAGAGAAGCATCGCATGCAGTAATCATAGAGAACTCACATTACGAATTGTGCAAATTGCTGAACAATGTTCGAGGCAACTCAGTAGATTTTGTTGTTTTTCCATTGGAAGTTTCTTCACCATTTCTAAAGAGGACCTCCAAACAGAAGAAGAATCATATCCCTTGACCAAAAGACGATGATCACAAGCCTGCCTGAGCCGCAACAGCATCAACAAAATGTTGACATAATTTTGTTTGACGGTTCCCACATCTGCATATACCTAAAGCCAGAAAGATTTAATCAGATAGAGTACATTATAATTTATAATATATATAGATATTCATTAAGAGGCACAATAAAGCTTCTTTACACAAATAACTGAAATTCTTCAACCTGCAAATAAAGCTTCTTTCAACCCTTAATTCTAAAAAGATTAGAGAAAGAGAGAGACTTTGACGAATTTCTCCATAATTTTTTGAAAGAAAATAAACAGTAGCTTAACACACATTATATATGCCAGATAGGAACATATGCCGGCAAATATTAACTAAAGTATCAGTAAACAATTGCAATAAACAATAAATCCCCAAACCCCGACAACCTCCTATACCTAACCATTAAAACCCAATACCCGTAAGCCCAAAACACAAATCTACAAACCTAGAACCATGCAATCCTAAACCACCTAAAGAGAAGAGAGCAGAGAATCTGTAAACAGCTAATGAGAGGAAAAAGAACTAGGAAGCCACAAAAGAGATCCAAGAAAATCTACCTGCAAAATTTTGTTTCTATTATATTTCAAATTATGTTTTGATTTCAACCAATACAAGTTTCACAAACAAATTTGTGTTGTGTAAGAAATTACAATTTAGTTTCCATACACAAATAAACAATCAAGCTTTATAGTATGAAATTTAAAATTCTTATGGAGGCAGAGTGTTAATCACTTGAAGTGCTACTAATATTCAGTTGATTTTCAATGCCATACACTCAATCAAGTAACCCAAGCAGTTACATGAAAATCTTGTTAATTGCCATATTACCACATCTCAGTCTCTCATCCACAATCTGCATGTTTTCGCCTTTTAGTAGTGAAACAAGTATATCAAAACCAGACTGTGATCATGATAATGCATATTCCATCACTTAATGCCGAATCAAAGAATAACTGCCAAATCTCTCAAAATCTAAACATGATTAGACAAATAAAAATTTCTATCAACCGCAAAATTATATTAATTTTATACAAATTAACTTGAGCTAATGAGGATTTAAGTTTCACAAGTACATCCAAAACAAAATCCCAAAACTAAAACTCAAAAGCCTTACATCCACAAAACTAAATCCTTTACTAAAAATCTAGACAACAAGACTTAATTGTAGAAGCGAAGTGGGGCTTAATTGGCTTAAGCAAGGATTGAAAGAGGAAAAAAAATAACCATGAATTTGACAGGCTTCGTTGGATGTAGCAGGCATGGACTAAACAAAGGCTATAGCACATATGAAGGTATTTATTATACTATAAAAAGGAAAATATATATATAGATGCTAACCAATCTGATAGGGATACATTTGTAAAATATCAAACAACGTATAACAACTTTCTTTGAGCGGCACAATTCCAAGACTGCAATCACTTCAATTCTCATATATACATACAAAGAATATCAACATACAACTTACCTCAGAAGTAGTTTTTGTCATCATTTACTTTGTTGCATCTTCGGCTAGACAACGATGAATGGACCTGTGCATTTCATTGACCAGTTCAACACGCTGCAGTTTAACAAACAAACCATCAATAGTAACCAAATGACTAGCTAACAACAAAGGCATATCATGAAGTGGCTAAAAGACTAGCTCAAAAACATTCAAGAGAATCACCCATACAAACCAGACTGCAATTTCATTTGTTAGCAAAATTTAGGAAAAATTTGGGTGTGTTTAACAGCAATTACACAGACGTGCAAGGTGGAAAGGTTATGGCAATCCCTAACCCCCAAAAAACTAGTGCTAAACACATGAAGAACTTTCTTGCAGGTGAAGAAGGAATTCCACCAATTCAATAGTAGTAGTAGCATATGTAGATAGTAACGGTAGCAGCAGCAGCAGCATAATGAGTGCTTCACGCAGGAGATGGTGGTGGTGGTGTTAGTGTAGTGCTTCAAGTGCGCCAGCAGCAATAGCACGCAGTGCTTCATGTAGGCAGAAGTGTTAGTAGTAGCAGCAGAAGCAGCAGCAAATAATGTAGCGTTTTATGTAGGTTGTGGTGGTAGCAGTAGTGTAGTGCTTCTAGCAGCATGATGTAGTGCTTCCTATACTCTTCAAGTAGGTAGTACCGTAGTAGTGGCAGTAGCAGCAGCATAGATGTAGTGCTTCATGTAGGTGGTGGTGGTAGTAATAGTAGTGCTTCATGTCGCAATGATAGTTGTAGTACTTCATGTAGCAGTAGCAGGTGCGGTTGCAATGCTTCGTGTAGTAGTAGTACTTGTAAATATTATGCTTCATTTGCAGAAGGGAAAGCGAGATACATTCACAAATTTTTCGCAATAGGAAAAAAAAAAACATGTAAAATAATATAAAAACATGACGATAGAAAGAGAAACATGCGGATCTAGGACATTGAAAAATGAAAGGCGAGGTGCTATAATACCAAAAATACACAACAAATTAGTGTGTATATATGTGTGTATATATGTGTGTGTATATATATAATAGTGAAGTAGATCGGATAGCTTACGAGTTTGGTATGTCCATAGATCGAAATCAGCCGAGAAAAGCGTCGAATCTGCATGAAACCTCTTCAAATCAGCTCAGAAAACACCTCCGATCGCTTCAATGCCGTCAAAGAGCCACCGATCGAAGGGGAGATCGCGGATCTCATCGCGACTTTGGAGAGAATCCTCCACTCTCTGAGCTCTGGATAGATCGCCGATTTACTCGGAGATCGGAGAAGAGGCGACGGGGATAGAAAGAGAGAGAGGAGAGGGGGAGAGAGAGAGTATGAGAAAAGGAGAGAGGGAGAAGGAAGTGGGGGCTGTGAGACTCTGTCTCTCTCTATCACCATGGATTCGATCGATGGATTCGATCGATGGTGGCAAAGAAGAAGAAGATCTCTCTCTCTCTCTCTCTCTCTCTCTCTCTCTCAAAATTTAGATCGAGGAATCCTAGCGAAACTCCCTCCACATCGAGGACGATGGAGGGAAAAGAAATTTAGGAACACGGCGCGATGGGAGGAAGCCGGTTTCGGCGGGTGATTTGGGCGGAATCGGGCGATTTCGAAATTTATCTCTCTCAAAATTTAGATCGAGGAATCCTAGCGAAACTCCCGCCACATCGAGGACGATGGAGGGAAAAGAAATTTAGGAACACGGCGCAATTGGAGGACGCCGGTTTCGGCGGGTGATTTGGGCGGAATCGGGCGATTTCGGAATCACGACGTGGAGAAAGAGAGAGAGAGAGAGAGAGAGAGAGAGAGAGAGAGAGAAGGTTGGGCTTCGAGTGTTTTTTTAACTTTTATCAAAATGGACTCATCCATTGGGCTCGGACAAAAAGAGCCCGGCCAAACTGAACATCGGCCTGATTCTATGCACAGGCCCGTTATAGCTCATCAGCCTAAAGCGTGAGAAAATAAACATGATTCATAAATTTGTACTATTTCAAATTTAATTGCTTCTATTTTTTTAAAATCATTTACCCTAACAGCAACTAACTAATAAAAAAAATTAATTTAAGGAATAGGTGCACAGAAGTTTTGAATAAAAATGACAAATGCAGCCCAGAAGAAAAGATTAGGCATGATGCAATGTGCTCCTCAATAGCAGGCTCAATGTGCCATGCTGCATTGGATAGGAGCTGATCTAGGCCGAAGGCCCAACCCGCAAAACAAATCAATTATGTATCAATGTGATAAAAAGTATAAAAGAATCGGATTGGATATATTCTTATCAATGGCCTACGGGTAAATTTGACTGCCTAGAGCAATTAGCTAGGCCTCTGCAACACTGAAATTAAAAAGAACTCTGGCTGGCTAGGCCCAGCCCTGCATTTCAATTGCCCAGTCCATTATGTTATAAAGGCATATAGATTAGGAGTCTTTCATCACAACTCTGAAGCAGCTTGATCCAAATTTGTTAGGCTAAGATCCATGGACTGTGCTAAACATATTAGATCCAACAGACACTTGTTCTTTGTAGTGTCGTCTTAGGCCAAATTGCCCAACCCATTATCCATGGATGATGGGCCCATTATCCATGGACGAGTTTATGGTTTCTAGGCCGATAATGGACCCAACCTGTGCCATTGTCATCTAATATGCCATCAAATGATTTTTAATAAGAAGTTTTAACCGTAAAGAGAAGCCAAAATTACATTGCGAGAAAAACGGTTGAAGATTTATTTTGAGGCTTTTGAATGTAGTGTGCATAAAAAACGGCAAGAGAAATCTCTCAAATAACACTTTATCATACTAACACTTTAAACCTTCATTTCTAATCACATGTAACATATCGTCTAAAGTTCCATACGAAATCTACATTCTATAGTAAGACCAAAGATACCTTAGATGATTTCGAGCTTAATTAGATTGAATGTTAATGAGTGTGGGAATAAGATAAACGATTTAGAGTTGAACATAACAGCAATTTAATACAACTAATAGCATAATGATCTGATATTCTAGGTAGGATAATGCCATTTGACCGACCTTCACGAATTCTCTTAATGCTAGATTATCCATTCAAAACTTATTAAATAATTTTCAAAACTCTGATTATCTTTATTTTATTAAACTTCAAGGTTCGTAAAATAAAAATTTGCCTCAGATACTGTGTAGCTCCAAATTAATATTTTTAGTTACTTGCACCATCAAAACATTACATACATCATTCTTGGCAACTTCAACAGCACCTTTATCATAAATATGGAATTTTCGGTATGGATGGCCCAACCCATTTTTTGTGAACATGTGTTTACTAAGCAGATGTCTAGCCATTCATTCTATTTTTATTTTACGCACAAATTTCAAAATAATTTAATTTAAATACTAAGAAGTTAAGGGGATGTGAATAGAAATAAAGTAATTAAGTGGACCGTTTCAAAATGGTGAGGGAATCTCCGAATATTTTAACCATAATACTTGGAATTCCACTGCTTTAGCCTTTAGCTATCTTAAACATCCTACTGTACTGTCGTCCAAAAGAATTGTTTGTAATGAATGTGTTAGAGAATCTCAGTAACAAAATTCATTTCAATGGCCCAATCCACTAATCACAGACATGCATTTCAATGGGGTGATAAAAGAATATTCGATCAACCTTCCTTTTAATGTTGGACCGAATTTGTTAGTTACTCCAAGAAACTCTGCATAGCGTTGAGTCATACAGAATCCTGAAAATGAAAGAAAGCCCAGGCCATGCCATTTCAATGATCCTAATCACGATGTGCTACCCATGCCACTATTCTTACGGCCCCAATGTCCGGGCCAGACCGGACGCGCGCAGATTTACGGACTGGATCGGCAGCCTGAGTTGGGGCCGGCCTGTGATCAGCTCGTTTAACCTTCCTACTAAGCTTTCCCGGCTTGGGCCTATCATAACTCCCTTATCTAGGGACCAGCTTTGATAATAGTTTTTTAAAATTAATTTAATAGTTATAAATTTAAATTCGACTTTAACCTTGAGTTCTAACTGCAAACTCAAACTTTAAATTCAAATTATAAGCTCAAATTTTAATTTTAATTTAATTTTAAGTTTTTACATTTTTTTATTTAGATATGATTCTGATTTTTAATTTATATATGATTCCGATTTCTATTTATATAACTAAATCAATTATTATTTTTACTATTCTATTTTTTCTCTTCTGAATCATACATGCTGTATAAGTGTTGAAGCCAGCCTATGAGTAGCTCATCCAATCTTTCTCCTATCGCTCGGTCTCGAACGAAAATTGTTGAACTTGATCGGTGGTCCATTCGATGGTCGCTAAATACACATGGTGCTCCTTCTATATTTAAATTTCTAAGTTCCGCAGTAATTAAAAATAATAATAATAAATATATTGAGAATTAAAACGATAAACATAGACTCAACTGAAGATGTTTTGACATATTATATTTTTTATATCTTAACATTTTGATAATTATTATTTTAAGTAGTTTGTGGTTGTCTTACTTCTCATGAAAATAAATCTATTACATTCACTAGTAATTTCATCAAATTAAGTATTCCAATATTTTTTTAGTAAATAAATGCAAACCATTTAATAGCCGCAGCTAATTGAGTTACTAAATTTAACTAAAATTTTTACTACTGATTATAGAAAAAAAATGAAAATATAAATCAAATAAATTATAGATGGCGGAAGTCCATTTCAAAATCAGCTAACGTTGAGGGGGCCTCCATATGGCTTTACCATTCCTTATCGGATTCGACCTGATCCGAGCCGTAAGAAGATACGTTTGGACTTTTGCGTACGTTAGTGTCGCTTCCAACACCTGCGGTCTCAACGCTGGGCCCACGTATACGTCCTACGGCTAATGAGTTATAAAAGGCCTTTGTAGTGGTTAACGGTGGTATTGAGACCAACACTTAACAACTGCGGCCCAGATCCGTGTAGAGCACAGTCTATGGGCTACACCCGCCGTGACAATGTTCACGTGGAGGTACTGAAGGGCCAGCTGAGGGAAGACCCATTAGACGGGCATGTCAGATACTCCTATTACAAGGCCGGAGTTGTTTGCGAGCCCAGTCCTGCCTAGGAAGACCTAGCCGCGAGTGACGGCCAATTAATAGAGGCCCAATATCAGTTCACATTTCTGTGCCATTGTGGTTGTGGGTTATGTTTCTACCAAGTATAAGACATGTGGGCCTCTGTTCCGTGCGACCCCCAATTCGGCGATCAAAATTGTTTCATCATTTCCAAACTTTTTTTTTTTTTTTTTGAAAGAAATGTAAAATGCTAGTCATTTTGTTTATTTTTTAAAAAATATACTTAGCTGTATAAATTTAGCCATTTTCCCTTATTTCGTGCAATTCTGTGGAAGTTATGTTTCCCTTTTGGTCCATGTGAATCCAAATTGGCCTGCACCTGCTTCAATTAGTATTATTAAATACTCCCTTACATTTGACGTGGGAGACTAATAACTACACTTAAATATTTTTCACCAAATTCTTGAATCCAATGAGTTGCTATTTTTAACAGGCTAAATATTTCCTATCTCATAGTGATAACTTTTTGGAGACACAGATCGTCACATAGATTGCTATCTATCGCCCAAACTTTTTATAGTGCTGACACTTTTGATTTTTTTGAGAGAAAGATATGTTGTCCGATTTGTTTATTTTTTTTAAAAAATAAATAGCTTGAAATATAAAATAATTAGGTTTTTAACTTGAAATTTTAGGTATAAAATTTCAATTATCAAATTTTTTACTACTTGTGCTAGGGACGTAAGCATATACCATTTGCCACGGTATGTGTTCTAAATTCGTGTGGCATTGTTGATATATCTAAACCTTTAACAAAATTCATAACGGCCCAATCCAATAATCGCGGACATGCATTTCAATGAGCTGAACCAGCTCACACCATTCTATTGTCCTTACTGTTCAGTAAACTGTATGCAACACATCTGTTACTCGGACTTTGCATAGGGTTTAGTCAGACAGAGTGTAAAGAAACAAAGAAAATCCAGCCCATGCCATTTCAATGGTCCGGATCATTATTCAGGACCCATACCACTATTTTAAGGCCCCAGTTTCCGGGCCAGGGCGGAAATATATGGATTATGGAGTCACGGATTTGCAGGCTGGATCGGCGGCCTCAAACCTTCGTACTAAGCCTCTTATGCTCCCCGATCTAAGGAACGGGCCGGATACAGACTTTATTTGTTGAAGCGGGACTATGAGTAGCTCGTCCAATCTCTTCCGTAAAAATTATTGAACATTATTTCGGCAGCCCATCGTGGATTAATGTTCATTCTATATATTTGGATTTTCAACATTTTATAGAAATTAAAAATTATATATTTTTATATATATACTGGGAATTGTTTAAATAAAAATGATAAATATAGACTCGGCTGACAATATCTTGATATGACTTATTATTTTAAAAAATGTTAACATTTAAAAACTTATTATTGAAAATAGTTGATTCCCTTCGAATCAAAGTGGGGAGGGGGCACATTCGTGTCTAACTTCTCATGAAAATTTCTATTAAATTTATTGTTGATTTCATCAAAGTTAACAATTTTAATTTATATTACTAGGTAAAATTAAAATATTTAGTAGAAATCCTCAAATAGGGACCCCCTGTTTAATCAAAAAATAAATAAAAAATTTAGTACAAATAGCTAATGAGTTAAAATAACAAGTACAATTATAGTTGATGGGTTCATTTCTATCTGCGGCCTCAACGTTGGGACCACGACTCATATGAGTCGAAAAGGCCTTTGTAGTTTCAACGGTTGTTTTAAGCCCGACGTCTTAACACTGCGGGGTAGATCCGTATAGCGATCAGTCTATGGACTACACCTGCTGCCACGACAATGTACACGTCGAGGTGCTGAAGGGCCGGTTTGGAGAAGGCCTATTAGATAAGTAGGTCCGACGCTCCTATTCAAAGGACGGACTTAATTGCTGAGCCCAATCCCGCCCAGAAAGGCCTTGCCACCTAAATAAAGTGGGATTGCCGTTTAGGCCGGCGGGCCTTTTCAAGACTATTTCGGGCCTAGGTTACGCCGCATTTCAATCTTTTGCTCTAGGCTAGCTCGGCACATTCTACGGAGGGTTGTTACAAATTACAATCCATGTCCACTTTGGTCCTGTGTGCTTGTTTAGGTGGACTACCTTGTCGGGAGATAGATAGCAAGTTAATGGGCTATATTTTGATATTTTGATGCAGTGTGTTTAGGCCCATAGGCTCCCATGCAGATTTTGGCCCTAGCGGGATTACGCTAGCTTTCATAGATCCTAAAAATTACTAATTTTTAACCATATAATATTACTAAAAAAATTCAAATACTATATATTATGTTTAATAATGCCGATCGTTAATCGAGGCATATTATCGCTGGAATCGACACACAATTACACGTTTTTGTTTATCTCCTAGAAAATATTCTAGTCAAAGCATTTTGTTTAGTTTTTAATAAATCCTAAATCTTAAACTTATAAAGGGGACAAGATGTACATCTCGGCGGTAAAATTTATAGAAAGATAAAAAAATCTATTTTGTAGTAAACACCTCAACATTATTCGAAAGTGCTTTCACTGTAGCAGGGTCATTTTCTGAAATTATTTTTTGTTTCGAAATATCTTTTTATTACAATCCCATCTCAAATTATTTTCTCAAGTGCTCTGTTTTATACCCTACTTGCAACTCCTGATTTTTTACTTGGAAATTGCTTGGATTGGCTTCAAAGTTTGACAAGATCTTTTTGGTTTCTCGTATTTGATTCATGGATGCACTAGTTTTGATGTTCTTAGGTTTGAAACTTTTGATTTTTCATATTTTTTTTGAGATTTATTTGTTGATATTGCAAATTTATTTATGATTTATGTTAATTATTATTTCTATCGTCTAAAGACACATTCTATTTAAACAGAGAAACTTTTTGTCCTGATGTACCATGTGGTTTTTATTTCTAAACTTCACAATTTAAAAATTACAAAGCAGCCAAGGATGATATTTAGACATATTACCAGCCGAACCAAATGTGGCTTACATCCGTCCTTGTGGATCATAGACGCATTGATTGATATTTGTTTTTTTGTGGCTGCAAGGAAAGTAACTGTAAAATATCCGTGGCCCAATGGGTTCGTCCTCAAATCAATGGGCTATATATGTGGAACGCCTTCACTTTGCTGTAGGAAATTATCAAAAAAAACCTTCCGATGGCAGCGTTTGCTTCTTCGACTTCTTCCTTTCCTTCACTGTTCTCCTCCGCTGCTCCTTCTCGCCCCATCCGCAACTGCGCTAATTGCTTCAGGAACCCTGCATATGAATCCACTTCCACGGGAGGCTGTGGCTATGGCTATGGCTATGGCTATGGTACGCGTCCAATCTTACGGCACTTACATTCTCCGTTCTTTTCCTATATATCGCTACTGGCTAGTGCCCCCCCCCGCCCATCTAAGTCCAACTGGAGGGAACAGGCAGACCATCCTTATAGTCTTGCTACTTTTTCTTTCTTCGCCCCTTCTTCTTCTTCTTCTTCTCAAGGACGGCCCATCTGATAATTAATTACCACGTGACTACACAAACTTCTTTTTTTACTTTAGCAGTATGCTCCTAAAGTGTGTCGTGATTGTAATCGATCAGATCTAATGATCTAGATCCATAATCTGTTCTGTTCCGTTCTACTGCCCTTAATTCTTTTTTTTGAGAAATGCCCTTAATTCTGATAGTGATTAGTGAGGATACTTATACAGCATAGTCGCAGGGGGCATTTGGTCGGGGACAGATACAAAGTTTTTTTTTTTTTTTTTTTGACCTTTTTTCCCCAAGTTATTGGAAAATTGATTCTACCTTGTGTTTGCATATAGATTATAAGGATCGCATAGATATCTAGGGATACAGTGAGGTCGTTCTGTTGCTTAGCATTGTAGTTGGTAGGCTAGTAAAATAATTAGTGTGACTGGAACAACTTTTCTTACACAGTCCCAGCATAACGTTACATCTTTCAATTTTAGAAGCAATTTCTCTAACGGGTAGTTTGGTTCGAAGTAGCTGGAGATGCATACAATTGAAAATGCAACAAATATTTTGTTATGTGGTATAAAGCGTTAGAGCTATAAATATTTTGTTTGGTTGCGTGTGGTTGAAAAGTGCACTACCCAATTTTTATTATTTTATATTATGTATGGGGTGGTGAGCTTACCCCCTATGTGGGAAAGGAATTTTTTTTTAAAAAAAAGGTTAGTAGGGAAGTAAACTTACCTTTGTTCAAAATTACTCTTTCCAAGTGTTGTAATTGGAAGTATTGCAATTGAGCCTCCTTGTGTAGTTGTAGCTGCAGCAGTTGAATTCAAATGTATTAAAACAAACACCGAATTTGAAACTGCATGTAGTCACAATTGCAGTTGAAGTTGCAACTACGTGCAACCAAATAGTGGATTGAAAGTTTAGCTAAGGCTTTCTCTAATGACTGAACTATGTTTCATGCATATATACTTCTCCATCCCATTTGGCATCATCCGAATTAGTGATGTGGATCAAGTTTCATTTGACTTATGCTCAATTACCTCTTTTGGATACTTATTAACTTTGATTTGTATTGATTTTTTTGCTGATTTCGATAGATTCAATAAGTTTAAAGAAATTGGAGAATTCGATGCCCGATTTGCCATGTTTTAGGTTTCTCGAGGAAATAAAGTTTATTCCAAAATGCTGCTTTTAGTTGTAATCGAATCTAAACACAACTAAGGAGAAAACAGAAAAATAAATAATGGAATTCAATTCAATCCAATCACACTTAGTTTCAAACAACATATTTTCCAATTCACTTGAATTCATTGGTTCCAGACTTCCAGTTGATTGGGTATAAAAGAGAGAGCGTTCATCTTAGTGCTACTGAACAATCTTAACCTAGAAACAATCTAATCTAGGAAGATGTTTATCAATTGGACGTTTTACTGTGAACAATCTCAACTAACAAAGTTGATTGCTATGAAGCATTTGACCTTTCTGCCACTTGCTTTCCGAAATATCTCCTAAAGCGAAGGTTCACCAAGACAATCCAAAAAGCTAGTGCTGTCGCAGTTCCTTCCATGGAAGAAATCAAAGAGTAAGCATCTTTCTGGCAGTTATATTTTACCTTTCTTATTTAAATTACAATGCTTTTAAATTGATGTCATAGTTGAGGAATTGTATATTTAATTTGTTATAACATAAGTATCGTATCATGCTGACTGAAACGATTTCGTTCTGTATTCTTGTGCTTAACCTATCTTTTTTTCTCGCTGCCTCACCTCGAGACCAAATTGGATGGATTTGTTATGTGTTGGTTTATGCTCCAGTATGGCATTTTCTCCTTTTTGTAAAGAAGTAGCGAATGATTGTGAATGGTAACTAACATTGGGGGCCTGGAGCTCTTATGTGGTGTTCTTACCTATCTTTAGAACTTCAGGAAGTAATTGTGAATGATAACTAATTTGAATTTCTACGAGGCTACCATTGTTGACAATTAAGTTAAAAAATAAGGTATGAAGGAATACCAAACAGATGGCAAAGTACAGAAGTCCATTACATTTTCCTTAGTTGATCATTGGTGGTAGATGTGTTAAGAAATGCCATGGACGTGAGTTGATGGATATTAAGTAGGAGTGCCTGTTGGGCTTTATTTGTATTACAATCTACAAGAATTATTGAACAAGAAGCAGAGACCTAGGGAGATTTATAGTTGATGAGATCATGGATTAAGTATATGAGGGAAGACGTTTATTATTACATCGGAGCACAATCATTTCTTGGAGTACGTTTATTAGCAAAGAAGCCTTGTTTTCATTTTTTCTTTTTTTAAGTCATAAGAACCAGATCTGCCTTGGAAAATGAAAATCCAGGCAAACAAATTTTATATGGATTTCTAGCTGTGATGAAATGCCACGAAACATTTAGCAAGTAAGTGAAGCTCATCTTGGAATTTAAGTAATGCCCAATCAATTCTTCTGAGGAAAATTCTCTACTTTGTTCAGCAATGCGGCAATAGGGGCAACCTTAGCAGTTTTTTGTTTCCTTACTAAGGGAATCATAACTTGAGCCAACTTAATTTTAGGTACGATATTCAGTCCGTTTGCATTTCGGTAAAGTGTTACTAACCTGATCTTCAAATTATGAAGTCCAAGTAGTAATTAGCTAAGTAGCTGGCGGAAATTTTCATGAACAAAAAGATTCTAGTTAGTAATAACTATTTCCCCCAGATAGAGTTTCCAAGATGTAGGTGTGCACTCGATTTGTTTCAGTTTGGAAGGTGTGTACTCGATTTGTTTCAGTTTGGAATATCCAGTCTAAAGATTTCAAGAATTGACCAAACCAAAAAATTCTACAAGAATACTAAACCATACTGAATCTAATTCAGTTTGCAGAAGATTGATTATCATATTGCGTACATTTGGACTGGATGGTTATGATCTCTTGTTATATGTATCAAATGAACAGTTTTGATCTCTTGTTATGTAATGGCAACAATGTTACCATATACTATAAATTTCACAAATTAATATTTCTCATATACAAGTGATTGTAAATGAAATGAACAAGTTGCACATACATGTATAACACACATATGTACACATTCTATTCAATTGAAATAATATATTTGCACATACTCTTATTTGGTTTTTGGTTCTGTTCAATTAAAAGTTTTGCAACAAAACTAAAACTGAAAACCAAAGTATGTGATTTACAAGACCAAACTGAAAACCAAATAAATCAAACCAACTTGCCTTATTTGGTTTATATTTGGTTTGGTTTTTTGTTCGGAGACAAATAGTGAACACTCCTACTAAGAAGAGTGAGACACTGTACGGACATGTGTAAGACAAATGATTGAGTTTGGACTAGCCAGAGGCATGGACAAGTAGAATATTGAGAAGAGAAGAACTCAGTGTTTTCTCCGTTCCCCACCTTATCCTCCTCTCATTCTCGCCATTCGTCAATCTCTGCGTTTTCTCCTGTCTATGAGAGACCATGCGGATCCAAATGGAAGTTACCATTGTCTGTGCTATCTGTTGCATTATAAAGGTGGCGATGTGAAATGAGCAGGGAGGTTGTCTTTTTCTTTGTTTATCACATCTCATGTTTTAGATGCCCAGATTCCTTTGAGCAAATGTCGTTGCCTGTAGAAGTGATGTACATTAATGATGGAAAGAGACAGATAATACATGTTATATTTGAAAATGTCCAGTGCCAGGGCACACAGTTAGTGAAATAATCTGTTAAAGAATGGATCATCCCGAGCATCTGTTGAGAGCAAAAAATTGGCATTTAGCCAATAATAACTACAAAGAGCCTAGTAAAGAACCATGTCAATGATTAGATATTCTTTTATTAGACCATAAGATCGTTTTGCTTTCTTTGTTGAACTTTCTCAGGACCTCTGTGATATATCTTGTCCCTAAATTTTTGTGGTTAATCTTATAGATGGTGCAGGTGTTTGTGAGACTGCTGCTTATACTAATAATAATTAGTTTTGAGTCATCCACTGGAAACTGAAATGCCTACCACGTTCTCAAATCTTCTTAGAGACTGCACATCTGAATTGAAGCCAGGGAATTCTCCCATATAACAAGACAGTAGGATCAACTATGCATACCATAAATTGAATATCGTGCGTCTACACAATAGAATATGTAAAGATATAATTGATGTATACACAAATAAAGTGTTCATAAAGTACATATATGCTACTATTTTCAGCATTAATGATGTTCCACAGCGCTATCTTTTGCCCAGTCTTTAGTTTTACCCTATTTTGGCTGCACAATGTCTAGAAGCTAATCCATGATGTTGCATTTCGATACTGCAAAAGCCAAAAAAAAAGTTTTTTTTTGCCTGCAGTATTTATCAGTCGCCTCAAAATTAACTTATAATCCTTGAAGTTCACATCTTGAAATTTCTGGTGCTTCAATTGTCTTAGGTACTCGCTTCCGACATGGTCTGATTTTGAACTCGGAATGGCTCCTGTTTACTGGAAAACAACAAACGGTCTTCCTCCTACTTCGGTACTTCAAAAAAAAATTTGGCAGAAAATGCTATTAAGTTCTCTTGTTATCGCTATCCTTCTTATCTGGTTTAACCTTGGACAGGGAGAAAACTTAACACTGTTCTACAACGCTGCTGCTAATAGTTTGATTCCCAACGATGACTATGGGATTGCATTTAATGGTAGATGCATTATGGGAAGAAATAGTTCACATGCATTAGAGGTTTCATCCTTAAGAAGTTAACTAGATATTCAATATAAAAATTACAGGGGGATTTAATCAGCCAATTATGTGCAGTCAGGAGCCAAGAGTAATGACAAGGAAAAATCGTGGGAAAGCTGACAATCCCATATTTACTATAAAGATTCGTGTTCCTAAGCATGGTTTGTATTTCAAATTTGTTGTTTAATCCCTTACTTAAGTTTTCATGAGATTTCACTACTATTCCTTTCGATCTATACAGCTGTTTTCCTTATTTTCTCATTCACGAACGGAGTTGGCTGGGATGGTCCATACAGACTGCAATTTCAACTTTTGAAGATGTGGAAGAACAGGCCATTAAGCTTTTTTAATGAGGTAATTTTGTTTTGACTTCCTTTCATGGAGTTATTTTGTTGTAGTTGACTAGTAACTAGCAAGGCCTGTCAACCTATAGCTAGTTAACGTGATTGTCCTGTGTAGCACGCATGATACTTGGGCCTGTTTGGCCCTGCTTCATTTTCTGCTTCAAGCAACAGAAACATCTGGCTGTGCATTTGACACAGAAAAATCCAGAGCTTCAACTCTAGCAGGAAGGAAAAATGAGATTCCGAACCTTAAAAGCAAAAGCTCCAGTTTTGCTCCTCTGATTCTATTGCTAAAAGAAGCTGTTGATGCTATTTTTATAGTCCTAATAGCACTAGTTAGAAAACACTTCATCAAACTGTACTTAGCCCTACAATTGGACCAAACAAGCCCTTAATATGAGATGATAATGCCTTACTACCTTCTACGATATCTAAGATTTGAATGAAAAGTTAGCTCTTTCACAGCAATGAATCCATGTCACAATTTTACCCCTACTACAATATTTATTGAATTTCCAACCCTTAAGCATCTACTTTCTCAAGATTGATGACTACATTGATGAGGTATAATGGTATATTTTAAGCATCTCAATAATGTACTGGGCTTTTTCTTTAGCTTGAGTTCATCATCAAAAGTAACTGTTGAATTTAATTGTTTCACTAGGGCTTTTGTATATATTTCTAGAGAATATATATATAGAGAGAGAATTGAGCTCCTATGCTTTTAAAAGTACCAAGTCATTGGTACTTGTAAGTTTTTAGCCATTGGATTAATAGATGTGCGGTTAGGATGATGTGGGCCTCCTTGGGTTAAGTGGGTGGTTGGTTGAATAGTATAATTTAACGGATGAAAATGATTAAAGATGTAGATCTAACGGTAAAAAAATCACAAGCACCAAATGCTTGGTGCTTTTACAAGCACCATAGCCGGACTCGAGAGAATTGATATATATATATATATATATATATATATATTGTACATTGTCATGAATGATGGAAATTCAACAAAATAAGTGAATTGAAATTATATGCTAGAGGAGATGATTAAGTTGTGCACCCAAGCAGATGCATGGTTATACAATGGTGACCAAGCTAAATATCGCTAATTTTTTTATAATTTATCTGAGTCTTGAATTTTAAAGCATGGCAAAACTTCAAGCCGATATTATGCTTGACTGACTATGATAAGATCTTTATTTTTTCTTCTGCGTTGTCATTTGCCTTTGATGACATCAATCATTCTGTCTTCATCATTATAGTCCATTTCTTAGAATGACAAATGTTATCTATTTCAAATGAAAGCAGTCATGGCCTCATGGGCCAATATAGGCTCAATATATAATGGAAAGAGTATTGGCTCTTGATGGCCCTAGCAGACCTAAATGATCCAATTCTTTGGAAAACTTGAAATAGAAGTGACACAGTTGACCGATGCACATATTAGGGTTTAGATCTTTGTTTGAAGAAAGGTATATGGAGAATATTCCCCACTAACCCATGCCCGTCCTAATTGTAGCTTTTGTGTCCCACTGAAAATTCAGTCATTCCAGTTCGAAATCCAGTTCTTTCCATTTCTGTTGCGAATCATGGCTACTTATTCCGATTGTGAAACAAACATAAAGTAAACACAAATTAGTTTCTTGAGATTCAAGCACCATTCATAGCCCCAACTTAGCATTTCTAGCTTTATAAGCCAAGTCATAAGCAATATTTTAGTCGCCCAAATTTTGTGATAGTATTATCTGTCAATTGGCAAGCAAGTTAACGATTGATAATGCAATGAATGAAATCATGAGAGAAGTTATTCTAGAAATTGTGGTCATATTTTCATGGCTAAATTGGGGATAGAAAAATTAAGCTTCTTGAATACATGCAGATGAACCATGAAGTGGTTTGCAGTTGCTTGCTCATTGTTTCTTTACTAAAATTCTAATGCACCTTGCTTGTAGGGTTTGGCGGAAGAATTGAGTGCAGACGGTGCCTGTGAGAGAGCAATCTTTCCGGATTCAAATAAAGTAGTCTCAAGTTGTGAAATTGGAAGCTTATACTCTGAGGGGGTGGGTTAATGTGTTCTAATTCATTTCTCACTGGTCACACTGCATGTGAGAAACAAAAGGAAACAATGGTTACAGAAGACGATCGATCTCGACCTTGCTGTCATTCTTTTTTCACTTTTTCTTATTTCGTGTATAGGGGGACCGCTGCAAACTGAACCTTGTGCCAGGATGCATGGATCCGAGTTCGCCACTTTTCGATCCTCTAGCAAACGTGGATGATGGGTCTTGCTCATTGGACTCTGATTCAGAAGAGTAATGAATTGCTAAAGCAGATGAAGATATTGATGGATGTTTCAAATATAGTGTTCGCCAGCTCACGGGTTATTCAGTACTGTCACAAAATAGTGTTGTAACCTGATCATGTTATCCTGTGTCATGCATAAAGCCATCTTGCAATTTGCCGGAGCTTGTCAGTAGATCGAGTGGGCTGCGTAAGCCATCATCTTGGGATCTGCAGGAGCTTTACATTGGTAAAATTTTTTGCAAGCCAGCTTTGACAAGATATTCCAACGTACTTTTGGTGCTTTTGACATTATTGGTGTCCAAAATTGATTTAGCATGTATAGGTATATATCTGTTGCGAAAAAGATAGCATGTTATTTATTTTATTTACTTTCTAAAAATAAAATTAGCTAGAAATGCAAAATAATTAGACTTCAAACTTAGAATACTAAATATCAATCATCAAGTTTTTTATCGCTTACCTAAGGAACGGGTTGTGATTTAGCAAATATGTTGTAGACACATTAAAACAGGTAGTGGTAAAACAGATGGTGGAGATGATATTCTTTATATTATATGTAGTGCAAATTTCTTGATCTATCACATTCCATATTACACATTTTTAGAGGTCCAGTCAATCCTTTGTTTGGCGGCACCTGGGCGCCGGGCAATCCAAATACTTTTACGAGTTAGAACTCATGTAGATTGTTGATTTAACAACTCGAAATTGTTCAAACAAAAATTTCATCCCACTAACTATCGGGGGTGATTCCACACCTCAAATTAGATTATAGTAGTAATTTCCAGTTTTTAGGGATAATAGTACTAATTACCATGCAAATTATCTTTGGTTTTTCGAGCAAATTGGATGTAGATTACTAGCGACCACAGTTGTTAATGCAATAAAGGTTTACTGTGTACTAAGGATCATTTATTGTGCGACCAACCTATGCAATAGTTTAGGCCCAACTCCTGTCCACTACAGATGAAAGAGTCTAATCTTGCATAGGCCGGTCATACGTTCATACGGCCATATTGGCCCTCTTCGTAGTAGATTGGGCCTGCTAATCCGTTGACCCGGACTCTGAGACTATGATCAGTAGGCCCAATACTGGAACACACATTCGATGCAAATACAGATCATCGTCACGAACATAATTGAATGGGCTGGGCCCTTTATCCTCCCAGAGACCTTACATTATAAATACAGGTAAAAACTTGTGAAACTTATCTAAATAATAAACCGCTTGAATTTGTTGGTGATTTGACTCAATCAATAGCAATTTGACTCTAAAATTGAAGACAATTGTTTAATTTAACAAACTTATAATTGTGAGAATATAAAATATTTTTTCTTTCTACATTGAAGGTAATCTCACCGTTACATATATAAAATAATAAAATATTCAAAATGCACTGCTCAACTACAGTAAACTAAATAATTTATTTATAATTGCAATTGCTTTCAATTATATTTAACCAAATAGGATTTATGCAGTTGTAATTGTTGTATCTTTTACATTTTTAATCACGTCCAATCAAACAGCCTCTAAAGTGCATCTATACTTTTATATACTATGAATTTATTGACTTTTTTCCCTCTCAGCAGAAATGCAGAACCTTAAAATTGATTAAGGTGGCAATTGACAAATATCGCACACACACTGGCCAACCAAATTCCCAATTTTCTTTTGAACGATCTGTTTTGTGCACTCAGAAATCAAAATCCTACGATAGTTGTAAGTAAAAAATTGGAATTAGTTATCATAATAATAATTTACTGTCAAGAGTTATTAGATAATAATAAGATGGGAATAGAGACGGTAGTCCTTGATCAAATTGGGAACTATATTATACTATAGTCCGCAGATTTTGCGAGAGCTCTATAATCCAACCATTACGCGGACATGTGATCATCAGATGGCCCGTTTAATAAACCCCGGCTGCAGTCAAGCGACGCGGTCGGATATCCATCGTGCAATCAGAACCGTCCGAACTTTAAACGCGACATCTGATGATCTGAACGGAGCGGAGCGTTTTCCACCGCACCGCAGCCCATTCCTTCTCTGCGCAAATAAATAACTTTTTTTTTTTTCCTTTTTTTTTTTTTTCTGCTGCAGCATCGAGACTCGACTCGAGAGCAGTAATGAGAAAAGAAACCCATTCTCTCTCTCTCTCTCTCTCTTTCTGTTTCTTTCTCTCTCTCCCTCTCTTTTTCTTTTTTTAATCTTTTCTTCCCGCACTAAATTAAACAGGTCCAAACTCCGAAGTACAAACAAACAAACAAACAATCCTCAACGCCCCTCTCTCTCTCTCTCTCTCTCCCTCTCTCTCTCTTCTTTCCCCTCTCCGCCCTGGATCTGCTCTCCCTTTCATCTTTTTCTGATCTTTTCCATCCTCCTTAATCGATCTCAGTCGAGAGGAAATTAAAGAGGTAAGGGGGGGAAAGCATTGAAGAGATCGGGGTGTTGTTGGTAGCGGCTGGGAGGGAAGAGGATAGAGATATATAGGAAATTATGGGGGGAGAGATCAAAGGGGTTCAGGTGGTGGGAGTGGGAGGAGGAGCGGATCATGGGGATGTGGGAGGGGACGGGATGATGCAGTACTGCAGCGAGCACCCGTACAGGAGCAGCCCGGCGGGAGGGATATGCGCCTTCTGCCTGCAGGAGAAGCTGGGCAAGCTCGTCTCCTCCTCCAAGTCCACCCCTTTCTTCCCCCTCGTCCACCCCCCTCCCCCTCCCCCCCCTCCTGCCCCTGCCCCTCCGCCTCCCCCTCCTCCTCCCCGTCCCAACAACTGCTCTTCCTCCTCCAATTCCTCCCCTCCCTCCTTCCGCTCCCTCGACGCCGCCTCCTCCTCCTCCTCCTCCTCCTTCAGTCGGATCGGAAAGATCCCCAGCTTCCTCAGCGGCGGCAGCAGCCACCACCACAAAAACAACAAGAAGAAGAAAAAGAGCGGCAGCATCAATCTTATTAGCGGCGGCGGCGGCAGCAGTAGCAGCACCAGAAAGGTCATGTCGTCTTCGGGTATCGCTGCCTCCTATCCCTCCTCCGCCTCAAACGCTGGCGGCCTCGCCGGTCTGAACATGAGCAAATCGGTGAAGCCGAGGCCCGTCGGAGCCCTCGCCGGCGGCGACGATCGTCCCACTCCCGTCGCCGCCGATAGCCCCCGCAAGAAGAGCTTCTGGTCCTTCCTCTACTTCGCTTCGCCCTCCTCCGCCTCCGCCTCCGCTTCCGCGGCCGGAGCCGCTGCCACGTACCCTTCCTGCTCGGCGGCTTACAGCAGCAGCAGCAGCAGCATCATTACGAACGGCGCCAACCCATCCGTCAACCGCAGGAGATCTGTCTCCTCGACCTCCTGCTACGCCGCGCAGGCGCAGCAGAGCGTGGCTGCGGCGTTTGAGGCAGAAGTAGGTAAGAGCGAGCAGGGGGGAGGAGGAGGGGGAGCAGGGGAGGAGGCGGAGAGCCCGGGGGAGAGCCTGCAGGCGACTTCGTCGTTCGGGAGGAAGGTGGCGAGGTCGAGATCGGTGGGCTGCGGGAGCCGGAGCTTCTCCGGGGACTTCCTGGAGCGCATCTCCACGGGCTTGGGCGACTGCACCCTCCGGCGCGTGGAGTCCCACCGAGAAGCCAAGCCCGGCAAGGCGGTGCTGCACTTGGACCGCGACCATCATCATCGACGTCATCATGGAGACGGCGACGAGGATGATGAGCAGCAGCGGAGGATCAAATGCGCCGGCTTCTTCGGGGGTCTCGGCGTCATGTCGTCTTCGGCGTCTTCCTACTGGCTCTCCGCCGCTGCGGCCGCGGACTTCGACGGCGGCAGCGGCTCTTCCAGTCGGAGGGGCGGCGGAGGAGGAGGACGGCATCGGAGCTGGGGTTGGGCCTTCGCCAGCCCCATGAGAGCATTCAGGCCTGCTGCTGCCCCCTCTTCTACCAAGACCATCACCGCCGCCCCTGCCGCTCATCTCAACAGCCTCGATTCCGGCAACAATAGCAACATTATTGCATTCTCGACGGCTGTAGCAGCTCTGCCTAATTAATCATTAGGTTTGTTTGCCTTCATTCGAAAATTCGCCAGTTTTACCAGTAAAGAATCTCTCTTCCTTGTTGTTTTTGTTTTTTTTGTTTTTTGTTTTTTTTTTATTTTCTTCCCCCTTTATGAGGGGCGTGCGGGGAGGAGGGGGGAGCCTAATTTTTTTTCCTGGGGTCTTTTGAGTTGTTATTGTTTACTACTCAGCTAGCTCCACAGCGATCTTACTTGCTAATTAATTTGTTTAATTTGTATGATTTTTGGTCTTGTGTTGTATGTAATATTACTCGGTGTCAATCTGAAGATACTCGTAGTTCTAATCTCTGCTGCCGTTAGATCTGGTTTTAATTAATTAAGCTAAGCGTTGTGAGAAAGTAACTTTCGGATGTTCTCTTATTAAGTTAATCTCAGTGGTCGGTTCAGTAAGTTTGTTTTGTTTATTAGGGAACAAATGCCATCAAATTCATCAAATTCTTTTCCTTTTATTCTGTTTTTTTTTTTTTTTTTTTTGGGTTACATTAATCCATGGCTGACCTGACCTATATATCATCATCGGAAGGCTGTGGCATGAGGAGGCTTTCAATTTGGGGCTGAAAGAGGTTGCTGTAGTTAAATAGACGAAAGCGACGTATGTATATGCCCAAATGAATGCTTCATCAGTCTCGGCCCATCTTATGAGCAGTAAAGGTGATGGAGACCTTACTCATCGAAAGGGAAGGGAGACGACAGAGGAGGAGTTGGCATGGGGAGGAAGGAGGACAAGGAGTGGGCGTTTCCCTCTGCCCCCATCATTACTCTTTTCGCGGATCTTGTCTCACTCTCCAGTCTCCACCGGGCGGAGTAGCCAACGGTGTGATTCTTTCTCTATTTAAAATATTTTTGGGCTTGTATTTCCTTTTCTTTCTTTCTTTAAATTCTTTTTTTTTTTCCTTTTTTTTTTTTGGTTGGTTTGAAGGCTCTATCCTCCCTTAATTTCCAAAGGGAAGCTAGCTTGTTCTCTTTTGGCCCTTTAATTAAGGAAATACTGGGGGGTACTAGATGCATGTCTTATTTTGCTATTTTGCTGGAGCGGAGGAGGGGGAGGGGGAGAGGGAGAGAAGCGGAGGGGGAGAAACTACTACTACTACTACTACTAGCACTAGTACCAGTACAAGTACCAGCTACTAGTACTACTAGCTAGAGGACTGGCATAGGCACATGACACGTCTGGATTGAGCCAACCCATCAGCCTTGTCCTCTTGCAAGCTCCTCTCGCGAGTCGCGACTCTTCCCTGCTGAGCACCAATTAATTAAGGGTGGGCTGGGCCCCACCTGAAAACATTATTAGCACATTAATACATCCACCTCTGCAGCCTCTCCATTAGGCTAGCTTTCTCCACTGTGGGTGTGGTGTGGGGCGACTCCGCCCTCGTCCATTCCGCTCCTTCTCGCTTCTCAACTCTCAACCCCCGTCCCCCGCTCCGCTCCCATTCCTTCTCACTTGATCAACCCGGCCCGCTCCCCTTATAAATATAAATATGAAATTAATTAAAATTGTAATTTTAAAATTTCAGATAGCCTATTTATTTTTATGGAAATGTAAATATTTTGTCATTAATTAATTTGTCGCTGGGCCGGAAAAGAATAGGCCGGTGCCAAAATGTAATTGTTATTACCTAGTGATTTTTAACGCACGCACAAGGAGACAAATTAAAGTCGGTCCGCTTTCCGACCCCGCCGTGGCTTCGAGATTGAGATTCCATCCGCCTCTTCAGTCTTTCACCCTATTGTTCGTATCGTATGTGCCCCCCCCACAATAATTATAATAATAATAATAATAATAATAATTGTTATTATTAATACACAATAAATTAATAATACTACCAGAGTCCAGAAACAAGGAAGAAAAAGAAAGCCAGAAAAAAAGAAAGAAAAAAAAGAGGAGAAGCAATTAAGGGGAGAAAAACCAAACCCCAAGTGCAAAACAATATACCACACTTGTACCTGCAGAATTTTACCATTTAATGGGTGGAGGTATAGTATAAGGTCAGCGTTTAATTTAGGCTGGGACCTAGGCCACTTCTCCCTTTTTTTCATCATATGCATCACAGCAGACAAAAAGCAACTCCACGTTCGTTCAACAACCTGTTACGTTGACCGGACGATACATGGTCAATCCTATGCGCCGGAATGCATGCCAACGCCGCTAGCCGCAAGATGGACAGCAACGTACCCGCGCATAGGTAGGAGAGCAATGTAGCATCATCATCATCCCACGCACCGGCCCCATTAATCCATCCATCCACATCCATCCACATCCATCCATCCATCTGGCCGTGCCCATATTATTATTATATACATGCATTAATATATATATATATATATATAGTATTGGTATTTTATTAAAGTTGGATTCTTTTATAATGGCGAGATCATGCATGTGTGGGGGTGTTGTTGTGTGCCCCCCACCCCCTCCCCACCCCCCACAGCAAATTAAGAAGCTCCCGCACACTACTCCGACTACTACAACAGCAACAACAACAGATCAGAGGCAGCGTTTGACCGGGGCAGAGTGGCCACGTTCCCTAGGCTAGCCAAGGACGAGGAGCAGACTAGCATTAATCTTAATTAATTAGCATAACATAACATAACAATAACAATAATAATAATAATAACCTTCCTTCCTAATTGATAACAATATATGCATGCATGTACCGGCCCGCCCAACAGCCTTACAGCTGCTATGCCAATCTCTCCGTGCACAGGCATTAATTGTTAACATGCATGTCCGGAATCGGATCGAATAATACAGCCTACGATCGATCGATCGATCAGTTGGTCTACAGCAGTACTCCTAGCACTCCGTCTGCCTACCCTATATATATATATATATATATATATATCTTCGCCTAATCAATCATATCCGTTCGCGGGCGATCGAACGCTCAACCGGAAGCTTCCCATACATGTACGTAGACGGTGAAAATTTCCAACTAAAATCTCTATCTTCACAGTCCACATTTTGTCCGCGCTCTTGCAGGCCACGCGTCCTACTAGCTAGCTAGTGTTTGTTAGAACATTAACCGAAAGAAGCATTATCTAATAGTAATTTGAGTTTTTTCTATGATCAAAATTAAAATGTAAAATCCTAGTACAGATGACTGGTTATATATTATGTAATTAATTAATGCTCGATTAATACTGTTACATATTACTGTTGGTGTGTGAAAGAAGCCCTCGCCTGACGATCGAGCAAGAGAAACATGGAAAGAGGAAGCCTCAGATTATTAAAAATGAAGTAATAAATTATAACAGTTTAGGAGGATTCGCCAGTCGAGTCACATGGCGAGTATTTAAGAACACAACCACACCCCAAGCGCCCTACCCCTACCAACTGCAACCTTGTAAATGGACAATGTACTGCTACTACATGGAGGGTGTATGAGTTACTATTATTATAAACTGTAGATGGATGCTTTGCTTTGGATCATTCACTATTCATGTCATGTGGCCTTTCCGACCTGAGAATTAATTGTAGCTACAAGGGAGGATAAAAATCGGAACCTTTTTTTTTTAATTTTTTTTATTTTCTTTTATCTACCGTGAAATTAAGAACATGGAACAGTAAATCAACTTATGCTGAATAGGATTAGACAAAAAAGAAATAGAAAGAATGGATTGAATGAGCTTAATTATGAGCCAGATTTATCTACATTATACAATATGAGGACAAAATAATTAAACAGCTGTTAGGGCCCAGCTGCAGCCGCTTCCTACAATGATGTTTATATTTGAATAGAACAACTGATTGGAAATGTGCAAATCACTTTTCATTAATTGAAGCATCTCGCGAAGATTTTTGTGGCAACTTCGATCTTGTAGGTTTTACTAGTAGAGCTCAGGATCGAGCTTTTTTTTTTTTTTTTTTTTTTTTTTAAATCTATTTTTACCAACAATAAAATAAAAAGGTTCTTGTACTATATATTGATTGCCGGATATATAGCTTTTTGGCACAATGAGATGTAGTTACTTTTATCATTGTTTACTAAACGCCAACAGACTACTTGGCGATCGATCGAGAAATTGCTCAAAAGGTGCCAAAATAGGCATCAAAAGGTGCCAAAATAGGAGGGAAAATAAGTAAAAACAATAACCAGCAACTAAAACAAGGAGCAAATATCCGCCAACTTCGTGGAGAACCCTCTCCCTATTGGTTGTTGGTTGACCATATATCACATGCGTGAGATCATGAACCATCTTGACTTTCTTCCCATCTGATCCCTTGATATGATACTTGGATTAAAAATACGACGTCGTTTCTCACAAGATCTAGATGTGGGTGTGGGGGTGTGTGTGTGTGTGTGTTGTTTGGTTGGCTCCCAATCTCCCCAAAGAAAACGGCATAAGCAGATCCATCATCAACAAGAGGCTAAAGACAACCACAGCTTGTGCAAACCATTAATCTCTTTGCTGGCAGAGCACAGGAATTAGAGACATGCATATATACTTTTGAAAACAGAAATGCCCCCCCGCTGGGGGTTTCGTTCTGCTAGAACGACTAGCCTAGTTATAGATCCATTCATACAATGCAACCGGCAACACACAGAGAAGGTTCAAACATAAATATTAGACATAGGTGTACACCAATTGTCAAAGAATTGTGGACAAGCCAGTAGTATCATAGATTCAACCATGAATCATATATTCACGTCACACACGCATATACACTAGACAATCCAGGAGCATGGAACCGGAGGAATTATCAGAATTTTCAATGCTACATAACATCAGACAGAGTAGAGCTGTAGCCATTTTTCGATCCCCATTGTATGCACCCTTCCCTTTTTGCTTCCATATTCTTCTACCCGAGCCACTCTTTGAAATGCTTTCTTGACTCGAAGCAAATTCCGAACTGAATAGCACATCCTTCTTCATTATTTTCTAGCAGACCATGGCCGTAAAAGTGCATCTCTGCTGCGATTCAGGTGATTAATTTTACGCCCTTCGTGTAGGGAGAGCTTTTCCTTTCACCATATATGGATGCCTTGTGCAAATTAACTATGATTGTGCGACCAAACATGGCTGCTTAATTAATCTTTGGCCGCTGCCTCAGTATCTACTATCACCACCAGCCTCCTATACGACACCATAGTAAAATGTAAGCAAATTAAACTCTGGAGCAAGAAAACCATCTTAACTAACTGCTGAATCTCATAAAGATAATAGTCATTTCCTTGATAACCTTTTATATTCCTATTAATCTGCCATTTTCTCAGCTATCAAGGTATCTCCATAGCATAGAGAACTGCATCATTATTAAATTATATACCATGCTATCTACAAACCAAAGCTAGAATGGGATAATGATTATGCCATTATTTTTGCTCTTTATATTGCAGTTTTTACTCAGATGTTGAGTGAAAGATCTAAAGAATGTTTGAGTCTTGGGTTTCACTTATGTTCAGTCAGTTGAGAAGAAGATGTGAACTGTAGGGTTATACAAAATACCAACAGTATAACAGGACCCTATATCACATTAAGAGTACATTTAGACGCTACAATATAAAGTTGTACTAAGATCTGCACCAACTAATGGTATCAAGCCCAACCCAATGGGCTTAGTTTGGGTATCTTTTGGGCACCTAAGTAGCCTCTGTATATTCAAAAAATTGAGAATGAGAAATGCAACTATGAGGAATCAATTAGAGACCGCATGTATTCAATGAAATAACCAGAAATAATGGTTTGGTACTACACCGGATAGATCAATTAGAAGGAGATATAGACAACAATCTACAGACACAAAGAACATGGTTGCCGTGGGGAAGTACTACGGTTATTTCCAGGAAGCATCACCTTTGATTACAGCAACAAAACTCTATAGAGTGACAAGAAGATAAAAGAATTCTTTATAACAGCATTAGTTAGGAAGAAAATAAAGCATGAAACAACAAATTTTAAAAACATACAGTTGAAATGAGATACACGTATATGATTCGTCTAAATAGAGCAGAGAGTTACAAGTATGGGTAAAAGCACAGCAGAACTCAAATGGAAACAATGGGAGAAAGTGAGACAGCCTTTTTACCACCTGAGAATATTCTAAATGTTAAACTATACGAATGAAAAAGATTCATTACCAGATTGGGACCTATGTTAAAATGGAAAAAATGTGAAGAGCAAACCAAAAGCAAAGAGCAAACCAAAAGCTCATATGATAGCGAAAGTATTATGATGTATCGCATGGTATTATAGTTGTCTCCAAATAATTCCTTTTCCTGTATCGATCACAGCCAATATAGCATTCAGCCGTTGAGCGTGCAACTAGTGTCAATCCAAGGGGAGGGATAGATGTTGTAATCTACATAAGATTTCACCCTAATTAAAGATCATAGACAAACTGTAATGCTTCTGCTTCATGCATGCCTCTATGTTGCTTTCTCATAAGGCTAATCGACCTACAAGCACATGCACCTGAATAGAAAATCAGAGGCTGTGTTAAAGAAATCTTTACACGCAGCTGGTCAATAAATAACAGACCAATAGACTTCTGCAGCGGTAGGATCCCCAGTGACGATAAAAAGCAGGTTCTGGGGCAAAAGAGATGTTTTATTTACGCCAGTTAAAGGGTAAACCCTGTCCTTCATCCTCTTAAACTCTCAACTTCCTTTCAGCTACATTTTCTTTTCTGAATATCTGAGATTCCAGCTGTGAATATTGTGTGCAGCTCTTAATCTCAAATCTCAAAAAATTACCAGCTGTTAATATTCTGAGAAACTCTCAGGCAATTTAAATCTAAAAAAATTACTCCTCTGTATCTCCACTCTCCAGAGACCGGATTGACATCATAGATCAAAGCAGTTGCTGCATAATGATCATCTGAGGCACAATTATCATCTGCTACTAGAGTGTCATATGGGTCTAAATATTCTTCAAGATAGGTATTCAAAGAAAAGGGAGGAAAAAAAGAGCATATAAATTGGAAATAAAAAAGACAAACAAAGTATTGAGACTGATATACACAACAATAATCTAATTTTGATATAGAAACAATTCTAAGATTAATCCTGTACAGCAAAGTTCATCTGTAATAGTATCAATTTTTTATTGAACCACAAGGAAATGGCTACTGAAATTGCTAGCAAGGTCAAACGCGGATCAGTTTAGACACGTCTTATTCCATTCTATCTGAATCGACAGATATAATAGACATTTGCCCAAAATTGATCATAGAATGAACAAATCCAAAATCCATTATTATTCGTTAAAAAAGTTGTATTTCGGTACAGAAAAGTGTTCACCTCAAAGTTACCATCTAAAATAAATAAATAATCAATATGTGCGATTAAAGCTTGAAATTAAGTGGCAGCACACTTTAAAGAAAATAGACTAGCATAATTAGAAGCTGCAAAATGAACCTCTTGTTCAATAATTATATTTACTTGGACTCTTGAAGAATCTTGGAGGCATACCATTTGATCATTATATTTTCCACGTGTCCTACTAGTCATTCTCCAAGCGTCCTAATGTGGATGCAGCCCTAAAGATATCAACAAGGAGGGCCTCTAAATAATAGTCGATGAAGATACAGTCCCATTCACTGCATTCATCGAAGAAGAAGAAAAAGATGTCAATATCATTTCTTTTTTTTTTGGTGAGATGAATTGGTAGTAGCTGTGTTCCGTTTGTGCACCTCGTGAGAATTTGGGTGTGTTTGAATGGCTGCAGCAGCTCAAATGAATCGAGGATGAGCAGTGCTGGTCCCTTCATTCCATGAATGAATATTGATTAGGGGCTCCCAGACATTTACATAGATTTGCAATCCTTCTATGCGCCTGTGAAGTCAAGTCTCATAGCCATCAGAGCCGTCATCTCCTCCGGCGTCGTCATCGTCGTCATCGTCCTCCTCCTCTTCCCCACTTGGGTGTGAAGCGCCTCTTCTCCTTCTCACCGGCAATGCGGTCCTCATTAAGGCCGTATACTCCTCCCTAATAGCCGCCAAGGGGTGCTTCTGGCGGCCGCCATTGCCACCGCCACCGCCACCGCCGTAGGCCTCTCTGAGCACGACCGTCTGCGTGGCCAGCTTCTGCGAGAGATAGAAGATGCCCGGGTGGCGGTCGAACACCTTGGTGAACTTGTGGGGCATGCCGAGCAGCTTCCGCATGTTGCTCACGTTCCTGCGCTCCGTCTTTTTCCCCACAGTGAGGTGGAGGAGCTCGTGGAAGACCCCCACGATGCGCTTCTCGGACACGTCGGTGCGCGGGTCCAGAGCGGAGGCGTCGGCGTAGGGGCTGGTGTAGGGCAGCGCCTGCCACTCCTTGAGCCACGCCGCGCACTTCTTGCTGAGGCCGAAGCCCCTCGTGAAGCTCACGGGGAAGGCCAAGGCCAAGGCACCGATCTGGACCGCGGAGCTCTTCTGGAGCTCGGAGACGGCGAGGGTCTGGTCCCAGGAGAGGAGGCGGATCCAGACGCGCTCGTCGCCCGGGGGCCGGACGAGGCCGAAGATGCCGGGGTGGCGGGGGAGGAGGGAGACGCGGTAGTCGCGGGGGAGGCCGAGGTCCCAGCGGAGGAGGTCGACGGTGTGGAGGGGGAGGGAGCGCGGGGCGCTGAGCATCAGGAGGCGGCGGAGGCGCTCCACCAGGTCGGTCTCGGCGTCGCGGACGAGGTCGAGCTCGCGGCGGCGGAGGGCGGAGGCGGCGTCGGTGAGGGAGAAGCCGTCGGCGGCGGCGGACTCGCGGAAGAGGGTGGGGTAGCGGCGGAGGAATGCGAGGGTGTCGAAGGGGAGCTTGGGCGAGGCGAGCCGGGAGAGGTCGCGGAGGGGGATCCGGGCGCGCGGGTCGGAAGAGATGAGGTCGAGCAGGTGGTGGGCGGGGCGGAGGTACCGCTCGCGGGCGACGACGGAGTCGAGGACGCGGTCCTTCACCCATTTCAGCCTCACGTTCACCAAAAACGCCCGCTGCTCCGCCATGAACGGCCGCTGCCGCCACGCGCGCGGCAGCCGCTGCATGATCATCGCCCGCTTCCCCCCCCGGAGGGTCCCGGACCGGATCGAGGAGGGAAGAGACCGAGTGAGTACTCTCTAGCTGCTTACTACCTAATATGGTCGGAACTTTTGACTACTTTGTACCATAGCATTAGCAGCTTGGACAGATTTTTATTTATTTCTCTACGGACCGGGCTGGGACCGGGGCTCGGGCCTAGTAGGGCAAAACGGGCCGAGACGCCTTTGGGCGAGCCAGAGCAGGGCCTGATTCTGCAATCGCACCGCCCACGTTGGGTTGGGGGGTTTTGGGTCCGGCGGAACAGATAGAAGATAAATAGGACAAAGTACGACCCCCGGGCGTTCGAGCTTCTAGGTCTCGGCAGAAGCAAGCAAGCCAGCAAGAATTCAGGACACGCTCAGCGCGGTGGAGATGGGGTTGGGAGGCGAAAAGGGGGCGCTGCTGGTCCCGTCATCCGCGGCGGAGAACCCGATAGCTCTGGTGTCGGAGCGCATCAAGGAGTGGGAGAGCGGCTTCCGCTCCTGGCTGGCGCGGCAGCCGACGCCCGTCGAGGCGACCGTGGTGACCGCCGTGGGCGCCGCCCAGGGCGCAGCCATCGGCGCGCTCATGGGGAGCCTCGCCTCCGAGGCCTCCTCCGTCATCCCCACTCCGCCGCCCCAGGCCGCCGCCGCCCTCAACCCCCAGGCCATGGCCTCATTCAGGCAAGCCCAGGTCGTAACAGCCCCCTCCCTCCTTACCTCCTCCTCCTATGTTCAGCGTATTTTACGCCGGATTTAGATTTTTTTTTTCTCCTAAATACAAGGATGGGACTATGCACAAATCAAAAATAAGGTCTCTAAATAAGAACCATTTTCCTGCATCAAACATCAGAAAATGGACGAATATAAATATGATGCCTCCGAAAATATCAGGGGTACTGTTTGAAAGTCCAACATAATTTTTCATGATCCGAACTAGAGAAAAATTACAGTACGTTACTAGTTTTCTTCGGTTTGGTTGATACTGCAAGCTTTTATTTATTTATTTATTTATTTTCTAACCACAACAAATGATCTTTACCGTTTGTTTACATAGATTATACCTTATAATAATAAGCTTTATATTTTTGCTTGTTTATAACGTGTTTATTTCAACGTAAAAATATCAAACTTATAGCATGTATTTCGTAATATACATAAGAGTACATTTCTGCCATTTTTGGTTTCGCAAAAATTATTTACTGCTACAAAGTTTCTTTTCTTACATGTGAACTACATCATGATGAGTCACAGGCTTTGACGGGTGGACCCTTAGTTCAAGCCCGTAACTTTGCAGTCATGACCGGTGCCAATGCAGGGATATCTTGTATCATGAAAAGGATTAGAGGTGTGGAGGATGTCCAGAGTAGGTAAGGTTGCACAGAGGATGTAATTGCTATCGAAACAATAATCATGCCTCCGTACGAGTTTAAAAATTGCAACAGTTGAAATAATGTTGCAGTCTGGTATGTACATTTCGATTGAGTTTGTAATTTGATCATCTGATAACACAGAACATGGTTTCGTGCAGTATGGTGGCAGCATTTGGTTCTGGAGCATTATTTTCGTTAGTCAGCGGAATGGGGACTCCCAATCCAGCTGTCAATGCAATTACATCAGGGGTGGCTTTTGCTGTTTTTCAAGGTGGTTTTTTCATGGTAAGTGAGCGCCGGTAACTCACCATGCATGATTTTTTGACTCGTGAAACATGCGCTGAATATTTTGCTAGATCTTACATATATGCGGTTGGGGTGGTTGTCGAGTTAGTAATTGTAAGATACTTGTCAGTTGTCTAGTACACAGACTAGCATGTCTTCCATCGTAGAAATATTGCACAAACTTGTTGGAGTACATGTAGGGCTGTGCACAGGTCTGGATCATTGCATAGCGGAAACCAGGGTACTATCGCATACATGCCCCATGGTCATGAATACTAGTTGATGCCCGCATACCACCTTGTAATGGGCAGACGAATCAAATTTAAGGATAGGATAGGATTGGATAGGATAGGATAAAATATCTGACCCTTGAGGACAAGGACCTAAAGACAGACTACATGGGCATAGTTATCAGACTCATTACACAAGATTTAATTACGTGGAACTGATCTTATACTTGTTTTTTGTAATATGAGTAGTCTTTAGGGTTTAGGGTAATTAGGGTTTAGGGTTTAGGGTTTAGGGTTTAGGGACTAAAAATATGGGTGCTGCTGAGGTTCCTTGTGTTAAATATCTATGTGGTTATGTGCTTGAAATGTCATTCAGCTTGTCTTTGTTATATTGTTGCAAAAACATCCGACCTGAATTTGTCACGAATCATTGTTAACTAGGTACCGCCAAAATGTACACCTCAGGTGCTCATTTGTTCTCACTACTGATTACATATGATTTTGTGTGTATCTGTCAATAGACAATGAACCTTGAGAACTTCGCTAAGCTTGCTTTGAGTTTTCATATATTAACCGACATCAAGTTAATAGTCTAAAAGGTCATCGTTTACGTTTATTTTCACTTCAATTCTGATGTGTGATGGAATATTGCAGCTTGGTCAGAAATTTTCTCAGCCACAAAATGATGATATATACTACTCCCATACGAGAGAACTGTTGAGAAATCTTGGCCTTCAGAACTATGAAAAGAATTTCAAGAAAGGCCTGCTCACTGATCGTACCTTGCCCCTGCTCACTGATAGGTAATTTTCTTAACTGCTCTCAGAGATGCAAAAGTTTTCTCTGTTGTATGTTATTTTGATTCCATGCTTTATTTTATTTTATTTTCCTCCTTCCTTCATCCAGTGCTCTTAGAGATGTGAAAATTCCGCCTGGGCCTAGACTTCTCATACTTGATCACATCCATAGGTAGGGAAAGAAGTACATGTTACACAGCTTTCCACTATTTTGATTTTTTGTTTTTTTCTTCCTTTCATTTGGTGCTTCTCCATCTACTCATGTTTTTGCAGGGATCCTGAGTTGATGAAAAAAAGATGAAGTTGTTGAGTGTTTTTAATGCTGTTTTGTTCTTCAGCGCACCTAATTATCTATCACTTGTAGTCGCTACTTTGGTGCTGTAAAAGACATTAATATTTTGTTGGATTCTTTTTATAACTCACAATAGTATTACTATTTTCTTCTGAAGTTTTGGGTTTTTATCTTATCAACAGCTACAGCCTCATGAAAACATCTTCTAGAGCTTGCTTTCTTGATTCTCGACAGCTGTTGGTCGGTATGAGACCGCTTAGAACTGTCCACCTGGTAGTATGCAGGTGGAAGGTCTCTATTATTATGATAAAAATGGAGATAGAGAATTCTTCTCTTTATAATATACGTTTGGTTGTAGCTCTTGTTTTTCATAGATGGGGTTGTGTTCCATAGATGGGTGGCTAGGCTAGTACCCTCATCATTGTGTATGAGGAACACCATCACAGGTCAGATTTTTGAAAAAATTTAGAAGGTATCAGTTATATCGTGGAAGTGGTGTTCTCAATTAATGGAATTGTTGTCTTCTTAAGGTTATATTATTATACTTTTTCTGAAGTAGAGAGATATGACTGAGATGTTATCAATAATGTGGTACAAGTGTGGTACTATAAATCTTTTTCAGATTTTGTTTTCAGATTTTGATGAGGGTGAACTTAACCATACTGTTAAAGTAATTATTGAGTTGAAAGACTTTTGGATAAACAAAATAAATTATTTGATAATTCTCTATATATTATGATTTTTTTTTTCTCTCTCTTGGAGATTACGATCTAGGAGCTTAGCAGAATGTCATGTTTTTATTTAAAAAATAGTAGTTGAGAGGTATATTTCATGATGGTCTACTGGGGGGTGTTAATACATTTTTATCTAAACAACTTCAACTTCAGAGCCGGAACCCTTGTTGACTGTTGAAATCGAAGTGCACTGCTGGGGAAAAATGGGCTGTTGCTAGTAGTATCTCGAATTCTTTCCGTATCTGTTTATGCCTAGATTTATTAGTCTTGGTACTCTCCACTGGAAATATTTTAGCCTCTAAATTTTCACGTATGTTATATTGTACTTAATTATAATTAAAAAAAAAACTGACTCGGTTTTTAACAAAATAATGATTTAATTATTTCACCTTGCAAGCTAATAAAACAATGGTCTTAAATCTGTTCGCCAGCTAGGGACTAAAATGTTGGTCTTAAATTTGTTCGCCAGCTGCAGATAGGGACTAAAAGGTAAAGGCCGAGCCATCTACTAGGGACTAAAATATTATGTCCGGAGAAGCCGAAAATTTTGAGTGGAAATTAGAAGAGCAAACTGAAATTTTGAGAAAGTTCAGGGACTAGGAAAACATTATACGCCGACCATTTCATTTGGTTGGAAGCGAGTGATGAGTTGGAGCCGATAATGAGGAACTAAACTTTGCTTTCGCTAACATCCGCCGTCCATTATCACGACTCTACTCCCCCGCCCTTCCCCCTCCTCTCGGTGCGGCGGGTAGGGTTAGGGTTAGGGTTGGGGTTGGGGCTTCGCCCGGAGGGAGGGAGTGAAGGAAGAGAGAGAGAGAGGAGCATCCATGGCTCTCTCGGGGGGGGCTCTTCCCCTCCGTTTCTCTTCGTCTTCGTCGCCGTGAGCTTCGTAAGTTTCCACAGCTCATACTTGTACGCCGGTGGTGTAATCGGTGCTACCTGCAGCAGATTGAAGAGTGCCGGAGATGTCGAACCACGCAGCCGCGTCCCGCGGCGGGTCCACGGTTTCAAACCCTAACCCTAGCTACTACAACGCCGCGGCGATCGCAAAGCCGCCGAGTACGAGCCCCTTCAAGGGCTCCTCGAAGGCGTCCACCGCGAGCGCCAGCAGTAAGAAGCGAGCGGATGCGGCCTCGACCTTGGCGGCGCAGAAGAGCAGTGGCAAGGACGCCAAGTTGCCTCCAGGTGAAAGTCTCCCTCTCCTCTTTGTTACTATGCCCCTGCTGATTATTAGTTCTTGGAGAGGCTTGTGCATTCTACTGCTTTGTTGTTTGCCATCGACTCTGCTTGAGCGGCCCTTCTCTTTTGGGCCGCGCATGGTGTTGATTAAAACATATTTTGGAAAGGCAACAACTTTTGGATTTTATGTTAAATCCTTGAGGCTTAGCCTGGGTACGGGCGGTTGTGTATCATGAGAGTTGCGTTTAATCTAATTTTCTGATTTTTTTTTTTTCTTTTAATGTTTTCATCAATGTAAATACACTTACTGAACATGCAGTGGAAACCTAGGTCGGGGTTGATGTTTTTTATGATGAAATTGAACTAAACTGAATGCTAGTTCTTGGAATTTTGAATACTGCCAGGAATAGACTGGAACTGAACGGAATGGAACTAATACTTGGTATATTTTCAATCATCTAATTGCTTATATGGATGGATCTAGGCTCAATAGGGACAATTGGTTAAGACTCTTGCTTCAAAAATTGGACTGAATAGGCATGACAAAACCAGTTTCTTCATGGGCTTGTTTCAGTTCAATCCATGCATGAGAGATTCTTCTAATGAAAAGAGATACATAGGTTACCAATGTAAATACGTCTTGCAATCTTAATGTTTTCTAGTTTATCTTGCAAAGGTTGTAAAGTCAGAATTTTCTACAGGTGATAGGTCATACGAGGGAATTAAATAGCAATTCGTTCATCCATTGCTTTTTGACACTCTATGGTATAGAGTTCTGTTGCAACATCTGGAATATTGCAAGGGTTGTTACAAACGTATGTTGATTAAGAATCTTTTTTTTTTTTTTTTTGATATTTCCGTAGCAAAAAAGGGTATTTTATGCTTAATGTAAGAAAAATGTCTAACAGATGGATGTGTCCTGCTTTCTTCCACCATTTTAATATGGTTGATATGAATACATGCTTCATAAGATTTGGTGGGAAGTTTAAGTTTTTGCTTAAGTGCATCTTTTTGTTTTACAATTTTTTGCTGCAAGAGCTGTTAAGTGGTTGAGGTACATCAGAAGCCCTTTAAATTGCTAGTGTGAATGTTTTTAGTGCGTAAAGTCTATGTATGCTTCTGATTTGGGGATTGAATCTGATCTTTCTTTTGCGCCTTTATAGAGATCTCTGACACAGGCAGCGAGGAGACAGATCTTAGTACTTCTGAAGGGGATGATTCATCCTGGATTTCTTGGTTTTGTGGCTTACGGGGAAATGAGTTTCTTTGTGAAGTTGATGATGACTATATACAGGACGATTTCAATTTATGTGGACTTCAAGGACAAGTTAACTACTATGATTATGCTCTGGACATGATTTTGGACAATGACTCATTGAATGGTTTGTCTTCTTATTTATTTTCTTTTCACTTTGCTTGAGTAGATTCATTACTTGGAATTATTCTCTTTCAAAGTACTGTGTATGTACATTTTATTGTTTCATAATACTGTTCATTAGTCTACTTATCCTATAGCTTCAACTTATAAATATTTTGATCATGCTACTTCATTAGATATATTTTATACTTTTCTTCTTGTGTTGTTAAAGTTGTTCTTACAGGTGTAATGTTGTCTAAAGTTTTCATTTTATCATTGTTTCTTTTGTAGATGAAGTTGATGGCGAAGAGCATAGTGAAGTTGAATCTGCTGCAGAATTATTATACGGCCTTATACATGCCCGCTATATATTGACCGGCAAGGGACTGAATGCGATGGTAAATTCCTTATGATCGCTATGTTCTCCCATATATGAATCTTTTGAGTATATATAGTAACATTACGGCTTACGTAACTCTTATAGCATGAGAAGTACAAGAGAGCAGATTTTGGGCGCTGCCCAAGAGTTCATTGTGGAGGCCAACCGTGCTTGCCAGTAGGTACATCAGATATCCCACGGAATGGCTCAGTAAAGATCTACTGCCCAAAGTGTGAGGATATTTACTTACCAAGATGCAAATATCAGAGCAGTATCCTTATTGATAATGCTAGATTTGTTTCGCTTTTTGTTTGTCTAAAATAATCTGATATTATTTTTCACAGCTTAAATTTCACATTTCACATGACCGAAAACATTTACTAGTTCACTCTTTTATGGAGAACAACTATATTCATTTTTCAGTGAACAACTATATTCATTTTTCTGATATATGAGAAGAGAATTAGTCATATATCATAATGTTATGATACCTTATATATGGACTAATTTTAACTATTTTTATCTTTTTATCCTGCTTTGGGTATATTGGACCCAATAAATTATATGATTCTTGAATGCTATTGATTCTTAATGGACTTTGATAACACGGTTTGGTGATTTCTTTTCTGTTTTTGAGACATTTATGCTATTATGCATGTGAAATCAAGCACAAGATCTGCAAAATAACTGAAGCTTTGACGTCACTGCATTTTTCCTTGATTTCTAACCGCTAGTTGCTCTTTTAAATTTATGACTAGCGTAGATATGGCTTTGAGGGTCATATTGGTACTACGGTGCTCTAAGCTTCACCTAGTCGCAATGTGTTTGTGGTGTGAACCGGTGCATGTTTGTTCCTTAATATACTATTTTCAGATATGGATGGTGCATACATAGGTACTACCTTCCCACACCTGTACTTGATGACCTATCCTTCTGCGAAACCTGCCAAGGCAGTCCAGAAATATGTGCCTAGGGTTTTTGGATTCAAGTTGCATAAAGATTCTTAATCTCTACTTATGTTGTGTAACATTATTAAGTTACCATGATGGTCATGTCGGCCGCAGTGTGGTAAAGTATCTCTCCCCGTGATGTTGCTGGAGATCTTATCAGGTTAATTAACTGAAGGAAAGCCTCAACGTTCCATGCATAAATTATGATGAGAGTTTCTGGATTGAAGTCTTATTACTGTTTTTTAATGCACTGTTATCTAATTGAGATGCCCATTGATGTCATATGTGAGTGTGATCTATGTTTGCAGATCTCGAGTACTCTCTCTATTTTATCAATTGATTGTAGTATATTGAGCAAGAAATCTACTGCCAGCTGGCATCACATGTATCCCGAGAGAGAGAGAGAGAGAGAGAGAGAGAGAGAGGGGGGGGGGGAGGTCACGATGTACCAAATGTGATTCTGTAGCCTTTCTTTTCGCTATAAAATTGATAATTTGTGTTGGATTTTTTAGAGTTGTATTAAAACTGAAGCATACATACACTTTAAAGCTCTCTCTTTTTTTTTATTTCAATTTGATTTTCTTTCTATCTGTATTTTGAGGCAATTTCTATTTGATTAGTATAATTCATCTCGTCTGTTAGTAATCGTAAAGTCTCAACGTCTCTAAGCTTTTCTACAAAAGCCCTGAGATCCTATGAGCTGTGTACTCTTGTGTGCGCATTCACAATCGCCTAGCCCTTGCAGCTGTGTATTCTATAGCCTGGATCACCCGTAGCTGCATTGTTGTTCATTTGTAGAGAGAATCACTGCAGCACTAGCTTGTTCGTTTATTAGTGATGCAGCATCTGCTTAAAACCCAAAGTGAAGTGATGCCTGGGAACCAGAATATTCAATCACGCTTGGATTTTCAATCAAGTTTAATTATTTAGACTGTAAATTCATGTAAAAGGGGGATTTCAGCAACATGAGGGACATCAATAAAATAAAGCAGAATTTTTACTCTTTTATCTATATAAGCATCATTTCTATTCTACCATTTACAAGAACTCAATTGGCACCCACCTGTACAACCGAGAATAACCTTGCCTGTTAGAAGGATCAGAAGTATACACTTGTAAGAGGACTATTAAATGGCTGTTGACGTCGGATCAGACAACTGGATGGCCTGATCAGGCCACTGTCTCACAAAAGTCTTCCCCGAGGAATTCGCATCTAACATAATGGTGTCCCCAGGCTTACAATCTCTGCGAAGAATAGCTTCACTAATCGCGTCCTCAATCAGACAGGTGACAGCCCTCCTCAGAGATCGCGCACCGTAGCTCTTCTCGTACCCTCGCTCGCACACCAAATCCATGACCGCATCGGACAACTCTAGATGAATCCCTAGGGATAAGAGCCTGCTCTTCACTTCTTGCACCATTATTTTGAAAATCTCTAGCATCTGAAAGTTTCAGAAAAAAAAAAGAAGGGGAAATAAGCCATGAACTCAATCCTAGTCCTATAAGCAATTAACTGTGATGATTGAATGTGAGTGCTGCATTAGTGATCAACAGCTATTATTGGGATACAGAAAAAATCAAAGTGCTCTCTTCTCTAATTTGCTTTTTTTTTTTTTAACCAAATCTAGACTGCTCGATCAAGGAAAAGAGAAGAAGCTATGAGAAATTATCAACAGAAGAATGAACCTGGGTTTTTTCCAAAGGTCGGAACACAACCACCTCGTCGATTCGATTGAATAATTCAGGCCGGAAATATGATTTTAATTCCCTCATCACTATGGATTTCATTGCAGCGTATGAGCTCGAGTTCTTATCTTCTGCAGTAAAGAAACCTATGCCGCGCCTTCCCTTGATAATTGATGCAGAACCAATATTTGATGTCATGACAATCAGCGTATTTTTGAACGAAACTGTCCTCCCCTGTTAAAAAGCAGTATAGCAGGTCAAAAAAAGGTAAAATCTCAAAATCATAGGAGGATGTAGGAGTAAAATATATTCACAGCTTGGGCAACCAATTTAATTGTTTCAATATTTTAGAAACTTGGCTAATGTATTGCACGGCAGGGACGGAGCCCATTGAGACAACGAGATGATTGGCCTATTTTTAAGTTCTGACATTTTATTATATACATAAATTTTGGTGTCTCTTAATGATTTGCATATAGAATTTCTGTTTGGATAGTTTTAAATTAATTTATCTGTTACCAATACAAACAGCTATGATCTTAAAGCCGAAGCTTGATGAACCATACAGTTATGAAAAAGACACATGTTCCTCCTCTAATAACTCTCTCTAGGTATAGCTCTATCGTATGTATAATTATGCACGGCAATAATCTTTCTTCTCCAAAACGAATATGACAGCTCACCATGACATTTTTCTATCATAAGCTTTTTCCTAAATCAATTAACAGTATATGCATAACACTCATCTTTCCCCTACATTGATCTATCAATAGGTTCAATTAAGCAACAACTTATTGACCGATGAGATAGTAAATCTACCTACATAATTTTGTGACATGATGGTGAAGTTCCAAAAGCAAAGTTTATGCAGCATTCTCAGGCTTTGGAGGAAGAACTCAATATATTGAAAGTTCCAACCTGAGAGTCAGTCAGGTGTCCATCTTCAAATATTTGCAGGAGGATATTTAATATACTGGGGTGAGCTTTGTCTATTTCCTTAAGCAATATTACTGAGAATGGTCTCCTCCGGACTGGCTCCGTCAAAGCACCAGCATCTTCATAGCCTATGTACCCTGGAGGAGATCCTATCAGCTTGCTTACTGCATGCCGTTCCATATATTCACTCATATCCAACCGTAGCACAGCTTCCTCCTATTACACCAAGAAGAAGCATCTCTCAGTCTCAGTAATTGAAGCTTCAGTTCCAGAGAATTGGTGCACAATAGAAAGAATATGAATCATAAAAGATTGTTTTAGACCAAGATGGTAGGACACAAAGAAGATTTTTTCGTTTAATTTAAAATTAGGGTGATTCACAATGAATATACATAGAAGAGAGCATAAAAATACAAATATCTGCTCCATCAAAAGTGCCAATGCTAAATACCATCTCTAATAATATCCTGAGAAGACAATAGAAAGGGGAAAATTAGATGTGGAGGGCGTCATTTCTGACTCATTTACTTAACAAGCAAGATCAGGAGATCATGCTCATCTCACTGAACCTTTGGAACCTTAAAACATTAATTGGTTCCTTTTGCTTTTGTTTTTGTTTTTCAAAAGCATTAACGTCCTTCCCCAACTGAATCTAGATAACAAAACTTCAAAATGTGTAATAAAAAAAAAAATTTAAAAAAAAAGAAAACTGGATGACAGGCTGATAACGCGAAAAGAGAATATATTACCATGATTCTATGTCCAAAAATTGGTTTAGTATGTAGGGGTCTGGTATCACAGAAAACCGGAAAACGGGAACCGTTATTATTGTTTAGCGGCAATGAACTATGTCTACAAGTCAAAACCCAATAGCATCATAATGTGTTTCTTCACCATCCTTCATTTACTGAAGCTAATGGTGCTTCTATATACTCAACACAAAATACATATAGCAATTCTGGACTAAGAGAGGAACCGGCACAATTGATAGGAACATCATTCATGGAGAAATGCCTACAGTTCAATTGTTTTCTGTGCCATAGTATGGTGCATAGCTCCAACTAGTCCGTAAAATAGAAGATATCTGACATTACATATATATATATATTCTTCATAAAGCATATTCGCGTATCATGTGCATAGAATGATTCAGGAATGCAGAGAGAGAGAGAGAAAGAGAGAGATACCGATCTGAAATAGCTCCTTGCAAATGCTTTAATGAGCTCTGTTTTACCAACTCCAGTTGGACCACAGAATAGCAACACAGAAATTGGTCTGTCAGGATCACTCAGGCCAAGACGTGATCTCTTCACAGCTCGAGATATGGTCCTAATTGCATCATCTTGACCAATAACATGCTTTCTAAGTTCCTGCTCTAAGCCTAAAAGAAGCTTTGTTTCATCTGCCGTCAGATGCTGAACAGGTATTCCAGACCACAAAGAAGCAACTTTGGCTATCTCCTCTGCTCCAACAACAACAGATCTGCACACAGACAGCACAAGTTGAAAGAAAGTAAAAGAACTTTTGAAGGAAAAAAAAAAAATCAAACACAACTGAAACAGAAGCAAATATATTACTCTTTATCATGAAAGGCTGATGAAATAGATGGTTTGCCCTTCTTGCGGTCAAGCACTGCATTATTGTTCTTATTGTTGCTCTTATTTGGAGAATATTTAAATTTATTTGCCGGTACCTGAATATCATAATAAAGTATTGGAATTTCAAATATGTTCTTATGGATCAAAAACCAATCTATTAATCATCCATAGCACCATAATATTTAAGCCACTACCGCGTAATGCATTGCCTGGACAGCTCTGATCTCCTGCCAGTATTCATTGGGTGACTTGGACAGTACAGAAGCTTGCTCTTCCTTTTTCCTCTTGAATGCATCCATACGAGCTCTACTACCAGCTTCATCGATGAGATCAAAAGCTTTATCAGGGAGATGTCTGTCAGGAATATATCTAGCTGACAAGTACACCGCAGCATTTATGGCTTCTAATGTGTATCTGCACTTGTGATAAATTTCATATTTTTCGCGTAGGCCCAGCAATATTTTCACAGCATCCTCCTGTCAAATGTTAAAGAAAGACAAATGATAACTAAGCTACAAAGAACAATAATCAACTTGGCAACTTTGCAGACAAAAGCAGTAGCACTACCCGACTAGGCTCATTTATGATCACTGGCTGGAAGCGGCGAGCGAAAGCTTTATCATTTTCAAAATGTGTCCTGTGCTCATCAACTGTTGTAGATGCAATGCACTGGCCATACACAAATGATTACTACAGTACACAATAATATAGAAAAGCTGAAGTCCTCTAGAATATCAAATATGACTTACTTTAGTACTCGACTTATTTTAGTACTAGCTTTATTTTCATGCAAGGATCTTTTTCCTTCTTACTTAGTTCAGAGAGTTACCTGCAGTTCACCTCTGCCAAGAGAAGGCTTCAACAGGTTAGCCATATCAAGACCTGACCCCTTGTTTCCTCTCCCAACCGCGCCAGTTCCGATAAGATTATGAACCTCGTCAATGAAGAGAATAACATCGCCTGCAAATAATTTCACAAGTATAAGCGACCAAAGAAACATTGCTTATATGCCCCCATATTTCAGGGTAGTGTCAAATTACCTGCTTTCTTAACTTCTTTTAGTAAACCAGTAAGCCTGGCTTCTAACTCTCCTCTCTCTTTTGAACCTGCTATAAGCAAACCAACATCCAGTGACATTATGCGCTTCTCCTGCATTTAGGATATTATCAATAAAAGGTCATCAAACTGTGATAGAATTGTAATTTGAAGGGAGGAGTCAAATCACAGACGTATCAGCAAAATCCCACCAGAAGAAAAATAGGAACATCTCCATTGGTGATGCGAAGCGCTAAGCCTTCGGCAATTGCTGTTTTACCGACACCTGGTTCACCCAAAAGGATTGGATTGTTTTTCCTTCGTCGGCCTAGGATTTGAACAATTCTTTGGATCTCGGTATCCCGGCCAATTACGGGATCGACGAGCCCTTCGCTAGCCCGTGCATTTAGATCTACACAGAATTGTGCTAATGCGCTTTTCCCTGCAAAATAACTCGATTAAAAATTCTCAATTTTTTCCCTGATCTATAGTAAGTAAATTCTACATCGAAACAATCTACAAATGAGATATGGAACCATAGACCTTGGCTTTTCTGGAAAGATTTTAAGTGTGCAGCCTTTCCGGCAGGAGGTTTTGCATGTATTATTTCAGAAGATGCAGCGGATTGTCTACCATCTTTCATTAGTTCCCCTTGAAGCCTAGAGAAAGCCACAGAAGCGAGGTGATTGGGGTCTGCTCCTAAGCTGCAAGGAATGTCCCATTATCAGGCCACCATTTCATTATAAGCTCGATCGGAAATGATTAGAAGAAACACACACCCACCATACTTTCAGAAGCACTAAATGAGCTAAACTACCGAGGATGTTTCTCACTAAAGTATTAGGTTTTCATATTCCTGTAGAAAAGATACTGAACAATAATCAGCTCGTTATCAGGAATTCAGCAGAGATGCGCATATCTGTCAAAGTCGCCCAGCAAACAACTCCGAGATGTTGTATTCGTCTCATTTTGGTAACAACTCCCGCGCGGCCTTGCACACCTAGTAACTATAACCCTGTACAAAGATGCCAAGAGGAAAAGTGTGCAATTTACCGAGTACGACCGGTGATCCCTGTAAGCAGTTATTATCAGGATCTTAATGGTGTCGCTGTTTCTCCGGACCTTAGAGTTGGTTGAGCTAATTATATGCAGGAGACACATCTGCGCACCGACACGCTACACATACCAGATATAGGTGTGTATCGGATGTAATTAACCGAAGAAACAACACCAACGTCGATCGAGAAATCATCTCTTAAGCGGCAATGAAGTGAAGCATAGTTATCAACCAGCGTATCACTTTGCAACCATTTGTTACGACAGCCTAAATCATCTCATAATTCACAAGTGGAAAACACAATCCAGCAGGGACTGTCCAGATGCTCCAATAACTTATGCGGCAAATCTCTATTGCCTATTGCTTACTAGAGGACTACATAAAGAGCACGAAACCGACGCCGACTTCAAAGGACAGCGCAAAATGGAATTCACCTTGCGGATACGGCGTCGCGACCTTAGTCCAAGGTCAAACTTTTTCATTTATCACAGTCACAAAGGAAACGCTACTAGAATAATAAGGGTCACGCATATGAATGTCGAAGTAGGTACTGTAATGCGCGTATAGCCAACCAACAGGGCGAACAACGAAAGCAACATGCGCGGAAATGTTGATTAATGAAGTTATATTATACCTCTTGAGGACCTGGGCGGCGCTGCCGTCGTCGGCGACTAAGAGGCCGACGGCAATGTGCTCGGGGGATACAAAATTAGAGCCCATGCCGACGGAGAAGTCGACGGCGGCCTCGAACGCGCGCTTGCAGCTGGCGGAGAAGGGCAAGTAGGCGGTCACGGAGGGAGGGGGGAGGAGGGGCGGTGATGGCGGAAATGGTGACGGCTTGGTGGCCCATAAGGCCAGGACGGCGTCCCTGGCGCGGTCGAGGGTGATGCCGGAGTCGAGGAATCCGAGGGGGGAGGGGTCGACGGCGACGAGGCCGAGGAGGAGGTGGTGCGTGCGGACGGCGTCGTCGCCGAGGGACCGAGCCTCGCGCTGGGCGGAGACGACGGCCTTCAGGGCGCGCTCCGTGAAGCGCTCGAAGACGGCGGAGACGGGCCCTCGACGGCGAGGAGGGACGAAGGCGAGTGGGAGGAGGCGGCCGGCGACGACGGAGCAGCTGCTGAGGCGCAGGGCCGAGGGAGGGAGGCGGAGGAGGGCGGCGGGAGCAAGTCTGCGCTGGAGGATGCTTCGGCAGCAGCTGGAATGGAGGGGGAGGACGGAAGAAGAGATGGAGGAGGAGCGACTACAGCATGCCTCCATCCTCCTTCTCCTTCTTCTTCTTCTTCTTCTTCTTCTTCTTCGTAGTTTGTGTTGTATGCATAATAATATGCTTTTCTCTCCTCTGTTGTTAGAATAGTGTAGAATTTATTCCTTATTTCGTTACTTAGTTTTTTGTAGTTTGTGCTTTCCCTAGCGATCAAGTCGGAGCAAGCTAATGGTTCGGAAGGAAGGAGGGAGCGCAGGGCGGGAGAAAAGCGAGGGAAGAAAAGAAAGAGGGAACGGCAAGGCAAGGGTCGTATCAAAACGACTTTTCAGTTACTGTGAAAGCTCGCACAAAATACATATAATAAAGAATATAATTATTTATTTATTATTATAAAAATAGTCGTTTAAAAAAATATTATATCTTCCAACAGATAACAGATTCTAACAAACTTTATAATTTATAAAATACATATACTCTGTAACCGGTCAAAATATTTATTTAAAATTTAAAATTGGGAAAGGAGACACAATTCTGTGAATGAAGATACATCCTCATTCCAGAGTTTCCCCAGCAACGCTAGTTTATTTAAATTAGTAGGAAGCATACAATACAGAGTAACCTGACGATTCCTTTCAAATACAGCACCTGACCGGAAGATTCTATATCTGGCTCAAAAGCACTTGTAAATTTGTAATGTAACGGGCATCTGACTATCTGAGGGTGGGGGAAATGAAGCCACTTATTTTAAGTTATAACAACTCCTATAAACAGAGAGGGCCTCAGCACCTGAATTTGAGCAGGAATGGTGATGGAGACAATTCTAATGATCACTAACTAATGCTCTAGTGATCGCTAAGTGCAATAAGCTGGTCCACCACCGTGGGATCAGAGAGAGTACTGGTATCTCCTAGTTCATTTAATTGCCTGGATGCAATCTTCCTCAATATCCTCCGCATGATCTTCCCGCTCCTCGTTTTAGGTAGTCCTGGAGCCCAGTGGATCTTGTCTGGGGCTGCAAAAGCACCAATCTGGCCAAAGAGAGAAAAAAAAAAAAACAATGATTTGAATAATGTAAATAGAAATAAACAAAAGAACAATCACAAATTTGAATCATACAGAGATCTATTCAGGCCGCTCTCTCTGGGAGATGTTGTATCATAAGTTAGTAAGTCGACGGGGGAAGGAGTTGGATTTCAATGAAGCATCCAAAAGGAGGAAGTAGATCTACTGGAGAACGAGTCCTCCATTTAGATGTTCATCAAAGAAGTAGGGCAACATACCATTGATCGCCCTAACTAGAGAGGAAATGAAAGAATACCTGGTTGCGGACTGTTAATATGAGGCTTTTACGTAGTTCTTCACTGTAAGGAACACCCTCCACCAAAGAGACAAAAGCATATATCCCTTGTCCTTTAACCTGAAACACACAAATCATTATGTATTTGATTCATTATTTAAGACTCAAGTTCAGAGGTAGTTAGGATCAGAGCAGGAAGCGAGGAGCGGTACCTCATGCTCCACACCAACTACAGCTGCCTCGGCACACTGCGGGTGTGAAACGAGGGCTGACTCTACCTCTGCTGTGCCAATACGGTGCCCACTGCCGCCCAACCATGCATAAAGAAAGTGAAAAGTGAATCCAAATTATTATATACGAGCACTCGAAAGTACTAAAGCTCAACAGCGCACAAAGATGTACTTCAATGTACCTAACGTTGATGACATCATCAACTCTTCCAGTGAGCCAATGGTAACCATCCTTGTCCCTGACATATTGAGATTATAAGAAAAGGAGATTTTTTTTTTTTTTTTCTTGTAGGAAAGAAGAAAGTAAATAAGATTTCATCGTAAAATTTACATGTCCGATGATCTAATATACTTGTAGACAGAATGAGAACTCAGATAGCATAATACCAAAGGGACACAATAGAAGACTTGGTCACTTGATTCGATGAAAGAAAGTTACCTCCTGCAGCCATCACCGGAGAAATAATAGCCAGCGAATGGTTTAAAGTATGTGGTCTCATATCTCTCGTGATCACCATAAAGCGTTCGAAAAGCCCCAGGCCAAGACTTCTTGATGCAAAGATATCCACTACATTCGCCTTCTAGCTCATTCCCTTTCTCATCAACAATGATCGGCTGGAGAATTCTTACACTTTTTGTATCAGAAAAAAAAAAATAGTAGTAATATCCAAAATTTATCTTCTTTTTGCATACTTCATCTCATAACAGACCTGAACACCAAAGAAGGGAAAGGTTGCAGAACCAGGCTTCTGCGGCCAAGCGCCAGGTATAGGCGTAATCTGCAGTAAACATGATTAATTAAGAGAGGTTTAATAATTAAAGGAAAAGAAAGGAGCATAACGGCCAACGTGTTTAGATCCAAATATTGAAGATTGCTTAGATTAGGTTTATTTTATAAACAAAAGAAAGGACAGTAAAAATTTTCATGATAAACATATCAGGCACCTACCATGATGCCTCCAGTCTCGGTTTGCCACCAGGTGTCTGATATGGGGCATCGTGAGTCCCCAACAACATTAAAAAACCACCTAAGATATAAAAGCCAAACACATAAGGAACCTTAAGTTTAAGATGGAGAAATCTACTCGCGTATTTAGGAGTTTAGGCAGAAATATATGGACCTCCAAGCACTAGGATTGATAGGCTCCCCTACGCTTCCTAGAACACGTAGAGATTTACGGGAGTAGCGAGTGACATACTGCAAAAGAAATGCCCCAAAGAGCAAAAGTTCAAGTTAGACAACTATTAACAATCCATATATGTAAGCATTGCTGTCAATATTCAAAGAATATAACACAAAGAACCAGTGTATCCAGTTAGAACAAATAAAGACGGAAAAGATAATTCAGGGCCCAAATAGCTACAATTAGGAAGTGGTGGAGTAGTTCGAAAATTTGCAGCTTATTTATGCTTGATTAACAATAGCCAGACCTAATGCATCATAAAGCTTCACATCTCCCTGCAATGTGGGTTGGATCCTCAGATATACATGAAACAATAATTAAACAAGAGCGCCATCTTATGGCGTCAGTCCTAGCATGCTTAATTGCTTCCTTTGATTTGTTTCATAGTGTAAATTCAACTTTAAGAAGCCAAGAAATGACCTACAAGAAGAAATAATAATACATCTGTGTTTCTATTGATTTGTTTTAATGTGCAGATTCTATTTTAATAAGTCAAGAATAAAATGAACTGCAAAAAAAAACATATAGCTTGCAGGGATAGAAACTGCTTACCTCATCGCCATCTCGCATAAGAGAACGAATAAGTGTTGGAGCAGTGTAGAATATCGTCACCTTATACTTATCGACAATGTCCCATGACCGACCGGGGTCTGGGTAGTTTGGAGCCTATAGGAATAATATCTACAATGTATTGTCAAAATGCAAAAAAAAAGAATTGAAGCTCCTGCTTAAAAATTGTGAAGAAAAATGAAAAAAAGAACAGAGATAAGAGCAAGTCTATCTTGCAAATTGTAGCTGTTTGAGATTGTAGTGCTTTTTGGTTAATTTATCAAACAAAGGGAAGAATTTGGAGTCATACATTTAAGGTTGTAAGCCGTAGCACTCAAAGTAATGCCATTTCTTTTGTTCCTCAAGATCATTATTCATTCCCTAGATCCTAAAAGATGGTATCTGATACATAGACATACCCCTTCATAAACCACGACAGTGGCTCCATTTAAAAGAGGGCCATAGGTAATGTAGCTATGTCCGGTGATCCAGCCACAATCGGCAGTGCACCTGATGTTTGGAAGAACAAGGACTTGAGGTTGTTATAGCATTACAAGCCTTGGAAGATGGCTATTTAGAAGATCAGCTTTAACCAGGAAAATCACCATAATACCAGTATATATCTGTTGGCTTGTAGTCAAATGCATATTTGAATGTTGTTGCAGTGTAGACCATATATCCGCCAGTTGTATGCACGACACCCTGCATATATATTAATCAATTCTAAGCCGCTGTGAATGCTCGGATAAATGAAAATGTCTTGAAACAAACACCTTCGGCTTCCCAGTGCTTCCACTTGTGTACAAGAGAAATAGCGGATCCTCTGCATCAACCCATTCCACTTCACACTTGGTTGGGAAGTTCGGGACAACATCCTGAGAGTATGGCCACCATTAATGTATCAAAGCAGTAGAATATGAATTTACGTAATCCAACACATAAACAAGCTGGTGGTTCAGAAGTCCAAAAAACATCAAAAGAAAAGCTTCAGCAAAATGAACTTCTCGATAAAAGAGAGAAAAAGAAGCCTTAAAAAAAAAAAAAAGTGCACAAACCTGCCACCAAACATCTCTTCCCTCCTGCCACTTTGTATCTTCTCTTTTCATGGATGACAGGTTTTCGTATGTCAGACAAAGACCTGTTGACAAAGTTATTTGTGAGAAAGATGTACTATCTCACAAGTTTCATACTTTGAACATCAAAGAAACTCTGATAAGGAAGATGGGCATAAACAGGAAAACAAAGTTTCAAACATATAATGCCTGCATGGCTGAGGGCAAGTATGAAGTAAATGGGCAACATTAATTGGTACTAAGACACCATGAACGATCCTAATAAATGTTCTGGTGAAAGATGAACCAGGAAATAGAATGCTTCTTCCTGTCATCTCCAAAAACTGAATAAGAGAAACTAAGTTACCATTCCATTCCGTCCGCAAATGATTTACATTTCTAGAAGGTTTCAGATCATGAAATACCTATGGGAAGAAAATGTGTGGGCTATAATGATGAACACATGCTCTAGCATGCAGAGGATTCAAACACTTGGAACATGGCTAACTTCTACATGCGTACCTACATGGACACCGTCCTTGGCACATTCACCCAGAGCAGTGTCCACAATATCTTTAAGAAAGATGGTTTTGGAGCCCCTTTGCACGGCATTGCACGTGAGAACTACTTTCGGCCTGCAATCTGCTATCCTTTGAGTGAGCGACTCCGCAGAGAAGCCGGCAAAAACTACCTGGAAAGGGCAACCAACACATATAACAATCTCTCTACAAGATAGAACATTTAAGAGAACAGAGCCACTACAGCGGGCATCACCGAGTGGACGGCGCCGATCCGAGCACATGCCAACATGGCGATGGGCAGCTCCATTAGCATAGGCAAGTAGATGACCACCGCATCGCCCTTCCCAACACCAACATGTTTCAAGTAGTTTGCGAGCTGTCACAAAGCAATTGCACGACTATTAGAATCCCCGCATCTTTTTCTTAGTTTGAATGAGACAGAGATGGGAATGAGTTGAACATACCTGGCAAACCCTGTCCAACAGCTCAGAATAAGTTAGTCGACCGTCGAGACCAGGCTCGTTGCCCTCCCAATACAGAGCAACCTTCCCCCCATCTCCTTCTTCGACGTTTCGATCCACTGCATTGTAGCATATGTTCGTCTTGGCCCCTTTGAACCACTATAGGGCACAAGGATCAGATCAAATAACACGCACATAACTCTTATCCTATCACAATTATAACAAGTACAAAATCCCTAACTCAAAACGATAAATCGACACCAACCTCGATGCCGACGGCTCCCTTCCTTACATCAATGTTCTCGGCATAGACCTCCGGATCCCATGTCTCTTTCCAGTAGAATTGGGCGGCAATCTCCGACCAGAAACCCGCAGGATCCTCTATCGACCTCCTATACATTTCTCGATACTGATTCATCGAGTAACACACACACAAATGACCACCAAAACAAAAAATCATCAGTCCATTTCTTTTTTAAAAAAAAATTTAAAAAATTAAATAAGAAATAGGACGAAGGGGAGGCGGAGATTATGATGGCGCATCTGCTCTGCTCTGATACCATGTATTTATGTCAGAATTCTAATTTATATATCCGATACAAAAGTAATATTCTCAATAAGACCAAAATAAGAAGAAAAATTCTTCTGTTGTTATTCCGTTGACGTGTAATCGAATCTTCTATCCATCTCTACTCGATGATGGAAAAAGAAAAGAGAAAAGAGAGATATATATATATATGCAGAGAACCTGATCGAGGGAGGAGACGAGGGCGCGTTGGGAGAAGAGGGGGCTGGGGACGAGGGCGGGGTCGGTCTCGTCGGAGGCGAGGGAGTCGCCGCGGAGGACGGCGTTGAGGTGGTGGGCGATCCTCCGCGCGGCCGACGGCAACTGCGACATCGCATCCGCCCCGCGGCGGAGGCGGTGGCCGGCGCCCGACGCCGCCATGGCTCCGCCGCCGCCGCCGCAGGAGCTCCTCCTCGTGAATATGAGACGAGACGACGAAGACGAAGACGAAGACGAAGACGACGGTGGAAGGGCGAGGTCAGGAGAAGTGGCGGGACTCCGAGGGAAGCGGTATAAATAGAGATGATGAGGGGACATCGTCAGCGTTTGATCGAACGCCATACAAATATCGAATCTTAAATATATATAATATATTTTCAAACGAACAAATCTACGCATGCCACTCTGACGAGTACCGACTACCGAGTACGCAAGCAACACCTCTGACCTCTCTCTCTCTCTCTCCCTCTTTTTCTTCTTCTTCTTCTTCTTCTTTTCTCTCACTACAAGTGTATTTATGAGGTGGCGGCACTGCAGCGAAGCAGCGAACTGCGGAGGAAGCGGAAGCGGAGGCCGAGATTATGATGACGCAACCGAGGCGAGAGTAACAATAAAACTAAATAGTTAATTATTTATTTAATTGAAATGATTGGGCCGGGCCGAGTATTGGGCCTCTTGGGCTACACTTCACTGCTTTTCCACCTGGCGAATGGAGCTCTGTATGTAACTGCTGACGACGTAATTAAAGCTTGCATTATGTTGAAAATACAAATAATGAAGTTTTTAAAATAAAGTGGTGATGTGGAACTTTTGATTTTGCTATATAAAAAAAAAATATTTATTTAAAACACTGTAATGTTGTATTTTTGTCAAACAACACTTGCAAATTGATGCTACGCTTTCTAGCAAAGCCAAGAAGGTTGAGACTTCGTCAAGCCTTGGGAAAAAAAGAATTAAAAAATTAATTAAATATATGGAGAACTAATATTTTTTTACTAACTTTTTAAATTCCTACTTTTGCTAATAATATTAAAATTTCAAAGAATTTTTTTTTTTTTTTAGATTAATATTGGTTTTATTTTTGCATATACGTAACGAATAGCATTTATCATTTAATATTCCTATCACAATTAAGGTTCTCTGCACCTGAACGTCGACATCATGTGGGGTTTTTTTTTTTTATTTCAAAGGGGACAAGGATACGAGCTTGGAATAATCCAACATATGGATGGATATGGTTCACTGGATATTTTAGGAGAAAGGTTACCTGGTTAGTGGTTTAGAATATATGTAAGAAATTTCATATTCTTTGACTAGTACCAGCACCCATCCTTTTTAAAAATATATATATATTTCGTGAGTAGAAATATATATTTTTTTTTATGTAAATATAAAAATAAACTTAGCTAGAAATGTGAATGAACTATGATTCAAATTTGGGTTTCGAGTATCAACCACCAAATCCTTTGTCAATTGTTCTAGAAACGGTCGGTGTAAATTGTAAATAAGTACTAAAGTACAGGAAAATAGGTTTTTATGTAAAACTAATATTTTACTCTCGTAATATTATGAGTAAAAAAATGCTGTCATCCATTGGGAATACACTTGCTGGGAGAGCTCCCTAAGAAAGTTTTATCCAAATCAGAAGGAATGAATGGTGTTAATTAGTTATTTAACACAGCATGGATTCTAAGGAACAAGAAGATCAGGGAAGGGATGGGCTCCAAGAATCTTGGGCTGTTCATGCAGTATCCTTCACAAAAACAAGATTGGTCCATCAAATGTTGGCCCCAAAATTGATCCTCTTAGGCCCAATGATTTGGGCCTTTACTTAGCTTGGCCCATCAGATCAAGATCTACACACTAAGGCCTACATCCAATCCATAATGACTGGTGCAGTAGTGGTATTTGCATTGTAGCAAAACTATTTATTTTAAACTCAGTCCATCTTATTTATGAATTGTGGTATTTATTCACATGATCAGCTCGACAAGAAAAGGCTCAGGAGCAGTACTAACAATACTAACACCCATCTTAGTACTTAGTTAGAAATGTGAATGTTAGGATTGACTTGAATCTTAGAATCTGCAACCACCAAAATCGCTTTCTTCTTTGCTACAGAGACGGTCGGTCATTATTATTATAGAGATTTAATATTTGCTTGTTTGCGGATGAGTTAACAGATAGCGACGTGCTGTCTTATAAAACTTTAAATGCTTAAAATCAGCTCTAATGTTATGTTATTTATTTAAAGATACGATACGGAAAAGCTTAGAAAGAGTTGAACCGCGCGTTGGGTTCAGAGTTTGAAGTTTTTTAGTTTGACGCAGATAGTTGGGACTTAAATAAATAATAATATAATAATATCTATTAGGCTAAAGATTAAAAGAAAATGATTAAACTCGATTGACAAAAAAAGAAAAGAATGGCAATAGATAAATTCCTTAGATATGTATGTATGCTTATTTTTAGAAACTTATATATCCCTTGGATATAGACTTGGACCACCAAGGAAAACGAGCGCTAACCAACTGGTACCAAGCTACAGTATACGAATTTAATTTCGACACACCACATGGGTTGCATAAGATCCAGTACTGCACTATATATATATCAACCCCACCTTCATCCACTTTTCACGCACCCATGATAAGTGTATAAACACCAAATTGAATTAAATGTTGCTTTTATGCCTTTTTGGCCCTGCTTTTGGTTCCTATTTCAAAAATCTAATTTTTTTTTTTTTTTTTTTTTTTGTGTGGCTCCCATAGGAATCTTTTTTTTTTTTTTTTTTTTTTTTTTTTTTTTTTTTTTTTTAGAGATGGGTAAATTTCTTGCATTTCGTTTATTCCGTTTATAAATAAAACTTGTTCGGAAAATGTAAAACCAATTAGGATTGACTCGGATGCCAGTCGTCATGAGGCTACTTTCTGACTGTGGCCAGGCAGTTTGGTCTCCCATAGGAATCTTAAACGAGCGTACGTCTTGACATTCAAAAAAAAGAAGCTTCGATTCGACGCTTCTAAGCTTTTGTACTTTACTATACTCGGAACGATAGGAGCGTCATTTAGAAAAAATATGGAAGTGAAAACCCAATCTCTTCAAATGTTGTACTTAGAAGATCGATTACGCATTACATAAAACATGGTATTTGTCGTCTCATATGAACTAATTATAAAGTGATCGAATCATATCTTACGGTAATAAGACAAATCAGATCGACTCGTCCATTAATTCGAGTTTAAGACTAAGAGCCTGTTTTGCGTAGCGTTGCTGAAAGAATCGAAGCTTAATTATTCAGAACTACCCTAACTATTTGCGTATATATGGACAAGTGTTGCAAACACGTGCCCCCACTTCAGTCTCATCGATTATGGTATATATGTCGTGTCACGCGCTAACAAGAGACCAAAAATGTAAGTTTGAGTCTAATAGCAGGTATCGACATTAATTCTATATTATTCACACTCGAGTATGTAATGAGTAAACCTATATATCTCCCTCTCGAGATCTCTCTCGTGGTGATTACTCATGTTCTGATGATGAGAGAAAGGAGCAGGCAACAACCTCAACCACCGAACTAAGAAATTCATCCACATCAAGGATAAGGTTAATTGCTCATCAACCACGAATGTTCGATCGATAGTGACGCACAGTAATTAATTAATCTGACTTAGTATTATTATAACTTGATCCACAGATGTTTCGTTTTGAGACGCCACCGCAATCAAAATTTTTTTATAATTAATCACCACCACAATCCACAATTTAATTAGTTCAGCCTCTCGATTAATTCTTCTAATTAATTAATTCCGCAAGCTTGTTAATTCTTGGACTGTGACATGTATATGGCTCAATTATTAAGGCTGTAGCCTAACCAAATATTATATTATTATTATTATTATTATTAGTATAGAGGAATTAATTAAGATTCATATATATTGTGGTTGTTTTATTCTTATATTATATATATATATACGAAAGAAAAAAAGGAAAAGAATTGTGGTTGCGAGACCTATACCACATATCTCATCCTATCACATATCTCGTCTTATCTTTTATCAGTTGAATCGTATGCAATCCCTTGAATCACACGGTCCACATATATATTCTGCGAACTTTTTAAACTACAAAATTCATTGGTTTATATATATATAGCATTATCCTAGTGGGACATATATAGAGGCCACTGAGAATATTGTATATAATATATATATATATATATACTCTAGATCATATTTAACTGAATGGATCGTCGATTCTAAGCTCTATCGTCGAAAACAACTTATGAGTAGTACTACTACTCATAATAAGATAAGAAATTTCTACTCTATATATATATATATAGAATTGAGATAGAATACTTTTAGAAGTTCTAGCTCTTGAATCTACTTCTTAATTAATTATTAATACCCCTTCGATCAAATACTATTTCACTTACCACTATCTAGCTATCACCTTCTATATCTCTCCATCTAATGACTAAAAACTCAAAAGCACCTCCTTGGTGCTTTTGAAAGTATTCTAGCTCATCTCTCTCTCTAGTAAGGTTTCAAGTACTGTATAATTCAAAAGTCAATGGGACAAGTGTTACGTTTTCCTCCTAAATAACTGCAGATAGAGCAGGAATATTTTTCATATGATTGTTATAAACTTCGTTGAGAAGATTATAATGATAGCTATCTAATGGGATCGATCAAAGCTATATATATATATTGGGCAATATCCTTTAATGTAGTGACAAGATAAGATTCGTTGTAGGCACCATAGTCGACTCTATTGATAATGTGCCATACAAAGTCAATATAAAGAGTTAAATAATCAAAAGTCCTGCTTAGATAGCTAGGTTGCTATATATATTAATTGTATCCTGCGTCTCTTACGTGTCTTCTTTTTGTATCAAATTTTTGTGCGAGAAATTAATGAATTAATCTCAACTTAAAGTCATGAGTTAGGGGTGAACGAAACGAACGTTCATGTGTACGGATAAGGAGAAGGAGAAGAAGAAGAAGATGTGAAAGTTTCCTAGTCTATTGCAACTTTTACACGACAATGATTAGTTCAACTATTGGAATACAAACAAGAATGCAATATATATATATATATATATATATATAGAGTCCGGCTGGTATGCTATTAATAGCACGTCGAATTTGGTGCTAGTAAGTTTTCTATTCTTGGATTAACCTCTTCGATTAATTTTACCCGTTAGATTATACTATTCAACCAACCACCCACTAAGCCCTAAGGGGCCCACATCATCCTAGCCGCACATCTTTTAATCCAAGGGTAGAAAACTTACTAGTACTCAAATCATTGGTCTATTAATAGTATTCCAAATTATATATATATATATATATATATATATATATATATATATATATATAGGCGCAACCGAGTTGTCAAATGTTGTTCGGTTTTGGTTCTTGTGAACGTAGACAACGATAAGTTGCCAATAGACACTCTCGGGCATAATAGAACAATATAATTGGGTTTCACTCTTTGTTCGGTTGAATGAGAAAAATGTTTCTAAAGTTATCTTTGTTAGGCGCAATTGAGTAGTCTAATGTTTTTAGATTTTGGTTCTTGTGAACGTAGACAAAGAAACGTTGCCAATATACACTCTCGGGCATAATGGAACAATTTAATTAGTTTTCACTCATTGTTCGGTTGAATTAGAAAAAGTACTCTTTCTAAAGTTATACTGTTAGGGCGAAATTTAGTAGTCTAATATTGTTCTGTTTTGGTTCTTGTGAACCTGACAACGATACGTTAGCAATATACACTCTCGGGGCATAATTGAACAATATAATTGGGTTTTACTCTTTGTTCGGTGGAATGAGAAAAATCTTGTTTCCAAAGTTATCTTTGTTAGCGCAAGTGAGTTGTCTAATGTTGTTCGGTTTTGGTTCTTGTGAACGTAGAAAACGATAAGTTGCCAATATACACTCTCAGTGCGTAATAAAACAAGATAAGTGGGTTTCAGCCTTTGGTCGGTTGGATGGGAAAAAGTATTGTTGCTAAAGTTATACTTGTTAGGCAGCTTAGTAGTCTAATGTTTATATATATATATATATATATATAGGATGATGATTAGGGGTGGCAATCCAGCTCACTTTTTGAGAGCCCTCGTGTTCGGTTCGATAACGGCTTGAATACATATATTTTATAATTATATAATTTATTTAATTTATATTATATATATATATATATATATATATATATATATATATATATATATATATATATATATATATATATATATATATATATATATATATATATGTTTTATTATTTAATTTTTAGCAAAATAAAAATATAGATGCGAGCTTAATTATAAAAAGACTCATTTAAATATAAAATTTCAACTATTAGATCAATGTTTAATTAATAAAATTTTATAAATTTTTTTTTATATATATATATATATTCAATCTAATTATTTTTAACTTATTGTTTGTTAGCCAACTCGTGTTCAGCTCGTCTGAATTTTTCGATTCGATATTTTAATGAGCCAGCTCGTATTCGACTCGTTTATTAAACGAACCGAACACGAGCCGGCACTAGCTCACTCGTGGTTGGTTGTTTACACCCCTAATGATGATGATCAGTTGATCAAAAATATCTTTTGTGGCAAGCATCTCGTCAGGTGATCGATGGCCAAACTCAAGATCAAAATCAATTGTACGAGCGATAAATAAATATTAATCACTACATTAATTGTATATGTCGACACCTTTCGCGATCACACAGAGTGGACTAGTGCTCACTAGAGGGCCCATGCAGCTATATATCCATGCATCTTTCAGCACGAATTAAGAAGAAAAAGGAAGAGATAGGGTTAGGTAACAAGGCACTCTCATCGATCGAACAATCGGAAAAATTAAGTCTTATGAATAACAAATGTGTCACATAAAATTTTGTATATGATAATAATTAAGGACATGATCGACTATGGCATGTAAATTGCAGATAAGATTAAAAGTTTTAATCATATGCTGTTATTTTTCATAATAAATATAACTACTGAAGAAAAAAATTCCTTTTTGTTATATATATATTTAGTAATAATCGGCGAGTTTTGTAAATAGCGTTGCTGCATCATACAAGTGCTTTAAATATACTCCGAATTCGGAGGACTAGGACTTTAACTTGCTCACAATGCATTTCATTAATTACTCCAAATGGCCTATTTATGGAGGTAGGCATTAGTTGTTGTGACATATTATGTATTCTTCTTTTCAAATAACAGGCCACAGTTCCACCACTAGTGACTTGCATGTGTTTTCATTAGTAATGCTTCCAAATGGTAATTACATTACAAACACATTCTCTCTCTCTCTCTCTCTCTCTCTCTCTCTCTCTCTCTCTCTCTCTCTCTCTCTCTATATATATATATATATATATATATATATATATATATATATATATATATATATATATATATATATATATATATATATATATGCGTTCCACATACACGGATACACCTCACTGTGAATTAATTAACTTGGATAACGTTGGAAATGTTAGGTACCATCACGTACTCAACTTTCCCATGGCATGAATATATGTAGCTAGGCCCTTTTATTTGTTACAAAATTATAGTAATAATAATAATAATAATATACTTTTGATACAATATTTGCATATATATATACTAGTCAACACACGTGCTATGCACGTGTAAGAAACTTGAACAATTTATAAAATATATTTATTTTTATAAATCAAATTATTTGAACAATATAATTTAGATTTAGAATTTGAATATAAAATTTTAATTAGAGTATTAAAATTTTAAATTTAGTAATACATTTCGTCAATACTTGAACTTATATTTTTATTAAAATGTTTGGCCACAGCCTAATTAAAACTTTATATTAGATTATCCTTTTAATATATCTTACATCAACAAAGTTTTTATTATAATTTTTTTATAAAATAAAATTTTGAATAATTTTGTATAAAATAGAAACTTGAATTCAAACTAAGGATTTGAAATCTCAATAAATTGCATAAATTATATTGGATGATATTTTAAATATTTTTTAATTTATACTGGACGATATTCAAACTAAAGATTCATAATTGACTGAATAAATTAAAATTAAAATTAAAAAAATTAAGCACAAATTTAACTTCAAATTAAATATTTGAAGTAGTAGTATTTTCATAAAAAAAAAAACACAAATTTGAACTTAAACTTACATGTCGCAACCAATTTAAGAAATTTATTTTTTAATAAGTTCAACTTTGAATTCAAATTTTAAAAAAAGTAAATATAGCGACACATCTCATTGAATAAAGTACAAATTCTAAGTTGAAATAAAAATGTGAAATTGCAACCTATTTAATGAATTTATATTAAACTCACTTTTTATTATTTGTTATACAAAGATAAATTCATAATTAATTAAATAATTTGAAATATGAGTTCAATATCTAAACTTAATTTTTAATTTAAAAAGAAATTTAAAGTTGCAATATATCTAACAAATTGAATATTTTTATTTTATATCTAATTGATAGTTTTTTTTAGCAATTAATAAAAAGTATAGAATAAAATTTGAATGAGGAGTACTCTTAGCAACAAAGATAAGATTGGAACAATACTAATAGGTATATATTATAATTTCACACATACTAAAACTTACTTGATTTGTTGGGTGCCAAGAGAACTTGGTATAAGATAATTTTCTTGCTTGGTAACTTGGCTTTACTAAAAATCTAAATCTAACTATTTATAGATACTCAAATGACCTTTCAACTACTTTTATAAATATACATGGGCTTTTAATTTTTTGCAAAAATTCTTAAACCACATACTTTTTAAATTCTTCAGGTTAGAATTCACAAAAAAAAATTTCGTCTTGTCAAAATAATTTTATACTCCTAAATAAATTCATAACTAATAAAGTAATTTAGGCTTTGAATTCCAAATTAAAGCTCAAAGTCAACGTTAAATAATATATTAGAATAAAATCATATTTAATGAAATAAAATAAAAATAAAAATTTTAATTAAAAATTTGTGATCGTTACCTATTTAATGAATTAATAGTAGATAATTTTTTTTATTTTTATAACAAAACATATTTATAAGTAGTTAAAAATTTTAAAATTTTAATTTCAAACTTAAACTCAACTTTGAATTTGAATTAAAATACAAATTCAAACCAATTAAAAATATTAACTTTTATAAATAATAAAAATAAATATATTTATTAAGAGGGGGCATGCGAAAGGTCATAAAAAATTTAATTTTTAATGCGCATTTAATTTAATATTAAAAGCTATATATATTTAAGTTTTAGAAACATTTATTAATAGCTATGTATTTACTAAAATACCCTTCTCGCAAAATGGTGAGAATAATTTATTAAAACTGATTAAGTATAATAATTTTAAATTTCAACTATAATTTTAATCTTGAATTAAAATTTAAATTTCTATTTTAAATTTTAAGTGTACATCAAAATTATTAATCTAAATTTAAGTTTTATTTTTAAATTTAAGTTTTATTATGTTTATGTAGTTAATAAGAATAAATACATTTATTAAGATAGTATGCGAAAGGTCATAAATTTAATTTTTATGTGTATTTAATTTAATATTAAAACTTGTATTTATAAAGAGGATATGTGAAATGTTTTAGAGATATTTATTAATGGATAAACTTAACTTACTAAAGTACCCTTCATACAAAAAGGTGAGGAAAAATTATTAATAGTAATTAACTATAATAATTTTAAATTTAAAATACAAATTTAATCTTGAATTAAAATTTGAATTTCTATTCTAAATTTTAATGTACATCAAAATTGTAAATCTAAATTTAAGTGTAATTTTTAATTCAAACTTTATTTGTGGTGAATTGAACCATCCGAAATTTTAATGTACATCAAAATTGTAAATCTAAATTTAAGTGTAATTTTTAATTCAAACTTTATTTGTGGTGAATTGAACCGTCCGATTTTATCTGAATTCAAAATTTAAACTCACATTTAAATTTATAATTTGGTATAATATGTGAAATTAGAATATTAAAATTAAAGATTTAAAAATATATTTTGATCATTCAATATTAATTTATGAGATATGTTGTTAACAAAAAGATTTTATTTATAAGACTATTTGCTTATAATAATAAGAATAGATATCTAGAAGTTAAATTAATTATTTATAATTGAGGGTAGAATTTTAGAAGTTAAATTAATTAGAGGATTCTATAATCAGTATTCAAATTGAAGTTTTAAATCCAAATTCAAATTCAAATCAAATTAGAAATTAAATAACTAATTGTAAAAATTTTAATTTAATCTCAAATTCAAGAACTTGTATAATAAATAAAAGAAAGGATAAAATTGTAATTATACATGCTTACCGACAAAGAGATGGGGTGAGACGAAACCACCAAATATATTTGCTTATAAGATTAAAGTAGATATATATATATGAACCCTCCATTTTTACGTAAACTAATTAAGATGGACCCTAATTAAACCTCCCGATCGAAAACATCTTATCCGGAAGCTAAGATAAAAGCGACAAACAAAATAAAAGAGTGCAAGATGTGGGCCCCCTGACACGTCACAGTACTGACTAGTGAATTAACTTTTTCTCTTTTTTTTTTTTCTTTTCTTTTCTTTTTTTTCCTTTTTTAATCAAACGGTGAAAATGTGCTATTAGACCATTTTGGAATGGCCCATAAGAATAATTAATATCTAAATTATAAATTATTTTAATTTGGCTATTTATATTTTTTAAAATTTTAATTTATTAAATTTGAGTTAGTTAACAATATTTATTTCATTATTTATCTTTACGTATTTAGTTAATATATTTTTTCATCAAACGTAATATAATTTTTTCGTACTTTCAAACGAAATTCAAATTTACGGTACATCAATTATACATCTTTGATGTTCGTGCGGATTTTATTTACATAACAATAGATAAGAAATAAAACCGTACGTCTCACCATCTTAAATGCGCCCCGTGCCAAATTTTTGTCCTATCTCCCGTCTCCATCGGTGAAGGAAATGTTTTAAACCCATTTGTTTTAGATGAGAGTGTGGACCAGGCACGAAACGGCCGACGAGTCCGAGACGCAAATCCAAAATCCGCCTCATTTTGGATTTTTGGTGAGGCTCCATCGCACCACAAACCCCCAATCCCTTCCCCATTATTCCCACCCCCACGTACGCGCCTTATCCTCCTCCGCCCCTCTCCGCACAACTCACCCGTAGCCGTAGGACCCCATTTACATCGTATCATAAATAATAAATAAATAAATAAAATTTTTTATATTTAAAATAATATAATAAAAATATTTTTTTTATTAATTATGATGAAATATATCAATTTATAAAAAAATAATTTTATAGATTGAAAATACTGTACTAATAATATATACGGTACATTCCAGATTTTTTCATCACGCACGCACGCACGTCCCACTGCAACAAGTGCGCTTGGCCCCACCACGAGTACATGTCCCCTCTACGTGCCTTTATCTCTCTCCCTCCCCTCGCACGGCCACACAGCGCTATATTAAAAAAAAAGCATTTTAAAAACCTATGAAAAAAATATTTTTATCCTTTATTATCTTTGCTCCCAGTTATTACTTCTATATTACAAATTACATTAATTTTTACTATCCTACTCTTTATTACTATAAATTTATAAATTTATTAATTTACGTTAATTATTACTATTCTACGGATTCATATATTTTTTTTGCAACTATAAATTTATTAAAATAAATAATTAGTTTAATTTTTAAAATTAAAGTGTTATTGATTAATTTAAATGAAATCAAACCGATTGAAAGATTAGATAGTAAAATTAATATTTTATTATGGATACTTTTTTGTAGATTTTATCTAAAATTAAATGAATCATCATCGTACGGTTAAGAAGTTACACAGGTGACAGGTGGCATAGCGTTGGAATACGGATCCGGTCAACGAGGCGCGCAAAGCGGTAAATACGCGGCCAACCACAATCCGAATCCGGTGGGCTTTGGGTCTGTGGGCCGGGTGGGGCCTGTGGGCTCCCTTTCTAAATAAACCAGATCTATCCAATTTATTATTTTTTATTTATTTATTATTATTATTATTATTATTATTATCTTAATAATCCTAAGTGCGCTTCCCGAGAACCGGCATTTAGTGCCCGAGCGCAGATGCGGACCCATTCCTTGCGCTACACGTGTATCCGGGCCCCACAGGTAGCCGTGGAATCCCATTCGAGCCTAATATCTCCGTGACAAATCCATTTCACCGGAAAAATAAAGACGCAATGTGCGAAATTACCGAAATGTCCCTGAAGTGGTAGTTTCGTGGCGTTTCGAGAAGGGCCTATTGACGTCATTTCAACGGGCTTTTTCTGTTTCGTTTCCAGATTAATTACATAATAAGATAAAGATAAGATATTGCTCTTTTCTAAAAAAATAATTATATTATTATATTATAATAATTATTATAAAATACAGTACTTTGTTAACTTTTTTTTTCCCAATCTTTACACTATAAACAATAAAATTTTAATTTTATATAAAAAATTATTAAAAAAATACTGATAATCAAGTTATTTTAATATAAAAACAATTAAAAATAATTTCTTAGAAATTTTTAACTAGTTTACCATGAAGATATATTTTTTAATTATTTATCAAATACCTTTTAATGACATTTTTAGATTTTGTTTAAAACAATATTTGTATTAATCATAATGTAAAGATCGGCGAAAAATAATAATTTAGTATTATTTATGAGAAAAGAAATATTCATAAAGTAGTCAAAAAAATCTTACTTATTTTACTGTAATGATTTTTTTTTACTTTTACCGTGTGATCAGAACTGGAGATAGTTTATTATTTTTTAAATTTATAAATTAACATTGTTTAAATAGTTTCAATTCTCTATTTATATTTTAAACTCGCGGTGTAATAAAAGCGATGAAGAAAAAATATATATAAGGTATTTTTTTTTTATTTTTTATGTGTAATATGCATATATATTATTTTTTAAAATTTGAAAGTATAAATATACAATATCTTAATTTTGCACAGATATATCTTGAATTGTTGTTTTTTTATGGGCCAAAATGCATGAAATTTTTGGATATAACCTTTTAAGAAACTATGATTTATTTTAATTAGTTAATTAATACTTTTTAATTTTTAATTTTATTTTGCAAATTAATTAATAAAGTTAATTTTTTATTAAATTTAATAGCATAATTATTTATTAATTTATATATTTTTATCTGATATAAATAAAAAAGTAAAATATAATTAATTTCGAAAATAAAAAAAATGAAAACAAATTCTGTTTCTTCCTAAATCTTTTTCCGTTCCGGATAAATCTGCGTTTGGTTAGTGCGTAAGCTGAGCTGTGGATGGGAGTAGTGGGACCCACGCAAATTGGGTGGGAGGAATCTCGGGCAGGGCCACCGCGCTGCCCGTTCTGCCCGCCATGCCCGTTCTGCCCGCGGGCAGGGGCTCCGGGGGGCTATAAAATGCAACTTCCGACTAGTGTAAAGCAGTTTGCCGCTCCGGCACCTCAAGCTTTTTCTAGGTATATATTTTTGCGTTTTTCTTTTCTTATTATTATATTATTATTATTATTACTAATTTACTACTACAATTTTTTAAATTAAATAATAATTCGTTTTTATTTTTTTATTTTTTTTGCTAATGAAATGAGAAATAATCATCAGATTGTTGTGGACATCTCCTCAGGACGGAGCACAAATTTATCCTAGTAAATAAGGATTAATGCTATCACAATAATTCTTAATTTTGTCCCTTTTTGTAGTTTTTTAGATCTATTTTTTCTCTCGCTTTTTTATTTTTTTCTTTGTTGTTTCCTGTGATATTTTCTTATATTTTGGGCCCATTTTTAGCCCTTTTTTTTTTTTTTTTTTTTTTTGAAAGAAATCAGATTTGTTTATTATTTAGCCTTTATTTTTAGATCGAGGTCCCTTGTCGGTAGATCCCGTTCATTCCCACCCCTTATTTTTTTATGATAAAATATACAATGTAAAATTAAATAAATTATTGTTGGAATTGTTGTAACTGTTTCAAATTTTTTAATTTTTTTTTTTTTTTTTTTTTTTTTTGTTCATAAATGTTTTTGATCTGAGAGACAAGATCGTCGTTTTGATTTTGCTTTTTTGCTGCTGCAGATCTCGAAACCCTAGCAAGCTCAAAAATGGCGTCCAACTACGTCGACGCGGCGGAGGAGGTCAAATTCGACCACCACCACAACCAACACCACCACCACCACCACCACCACGCCCAGGCCTCGTCGCCGCGCACCTTCCGCCGCACCCTCTCCTCCAACTCCTCCACCTGCGGCGACGGCGCCGCAGCCTCCGCGGCGGCGCCGCCGAAGTGCGTCTGCGCCCCGGCGACCCACGCCGGGTCGTTCAAGTGCCGCCTCCACCGCGCCGCCTCCCACGGCCCCTCCCACCCCCCCCCCCCCTCCCCCGTCGCCACCGCCGCCCCCTCGATCCGTACCCCGCCCCCTGCGGTATCCTCCTCCGCCAACCGCACCGTCGAGGCGCAGTGATCCGATCGGTAACCGACGTTCTCGAAACCCTAAGATCAACCAGACGAATTAGAGGGTGACGGAGGGAACGATTTGTAATCTTGGCCATGTGATGGCGAGAGTTGTTTACTTGGTATCATTATTTTGCTTCCGCCCAAACCCTACCTTACCTCCTCTCTTTTTTTTCGTATTGGATGTATGGAAATGGAAAGGGCCGAGTTACGGCCCGTGGTGTAATAGAGTATATATGTGATATGATGATGATTAAGTCAATATCTCGTTGAAGAGCTTTAATTGATCGAGATGCTCATTCTACTGCATCATTTAGCCAATATTACTGCACTAATTGGATCTTTCGTGGTTGTTTCGGTTACGCTGAGTGATGCGATCTGAAATTAGTGGTAGTCTTGTTTTTTCTTTATGTTAAACTGTTCCTCTTATGTAGATTTGTTCTCATAATCGCTAATCGCCATTAGAAAGGATTATATCTGTGGCATTGCTATGTGATGAGTTTCTTTTTTGTGTGGTAAACAGTTCCTTTTATGTTGATTTGTTCTCGTAATCGCAATTACAAAGGAATTGTTATCTGCGACATTGCTATGCGATGAGTTGTTCATTTTTCTGTTAAATTTGTTCCTTCTATGTAGATTTGTTCTACTGTTTTTTTTTTTTTTTTTTATTTTGTGTTAGTGTGGATTTGGTGGATGATCGCTTATTGGTACTTTGGTGCATCTTGCTTGTTCCAGGTTGTCCATCTGTGATGTTTCGAGAATCTGGGAGGCATATATTATGGGAAAGATTGGATATTTTTCTCCTGTTTCTCTATCAGCCACTGAGCAGTTGGATGTAAGTAAGATTTTTCCTAGCATCAATAAATGGCACACTATGTGTCCTCTTAAGCATTAATAGCACGTTACTTCGTTGATATAATGACATTGATGTGACGCATTAATTCGCGCACTTTTTGATGTATTCGGTTTCTTTTTATTCAAACTTGCTAAAAATTCTGGTTCGCATATGGTGGTCTATTGGATCTTCATTGAAATCGATTAAATGCGCTAAAAATCACTATTTGAAGATTTTTAGTTGGTCAAAGAGTTTTAGTTCATTTTCGGGCTCATGTCGCTATATGTTAGTGTCATATTTTCAAGGTCTACGCCTGGTCTTCTTCGCATGTACAAATTTTCTAATCATTGCTGCATAACCTTTGACTTGGGGAAGTTAGCTTCATTTAATCTCTCTCACTCTCTGAGTTAGTTTGTTGATGATTGTCTATGTCACCTTTAGTTTATGCTAGTAGTTCCTCAGTCCTAGGTAACAAGCTAGCTGTTGGTCTTCCATGCTTTATTTGATTTTACTTTATGTAGGCAACAAATAATTGATATTAAAGTAATTTAATCTTACTAGACTATATTGGATTGGTCAACACACACACACAAAAAAACAAGGAAAATGGAAAGTGTCATCTCTTTTTGTTGGCAGTAGGTTCCTTGGTTTTTCCGTTATATAGTTCTCAGGAGATCAAGGGCTCAAATCAAACTGCTTCATATCAGGGGAATCAGTCAACAAATTCTAGGCATAAACAGTTTATTTTATCTAAAAATGTAGAGTTTTGTAAATTAAGAGTTACGTGCGTGCTTCTATGCATTTTGATTTGTTTGGTTCCAAAGACTATTCAAAATGCATGCTCAAACTACCAAATGCATACTTTACTACGAGAAAACAATGGCTAACATAGAACACTTTGAAGAGAAGGAAATAACTTTTGCTTTTGAGGACAAAATGAGAGTGGGTAGTTAAAGATGTTTACTTCTCTGGTATATAAGAGTGTTTTGCTCTGGTATATAAGAGTGACAAAATTGGTGATGCAAAAAGCGATACAGAAATCTCAAGTGAAATTGTCACAGTTAGCAAGCTAATTGATGTTGAATAAGTGCCTCATTATTTCTTCAAAAGTTTCAAATCTTATTAGATTTCAGGCAGTGCGTTCTTCATTGAGTTCTATTGTTTCCCTTGGATTTATTTAATAGCTGAAATGACAGCAGGATTTCTGCTTCCATGTTTCAGGGTTCAGAGTTTCTTTCATGATGATCCGACCGGTTACCCCGGTTATATACTCATGCAGCAAAGCCTGACTGGATCAAGATTATGTGGAGCATCACTCGAGCTTTGGGCTGTGATGGCAATATTAAACATTTAGAACCATTTGCCTGTGGTTAATGTGTAAACACTCCTGTTCGCCCGTGTGTGTATATACAGTATATTACATAACAATATAATTGAGTCAACGTAGTATCATCGAATGGTTGGCTCACATTGGAGAATTTTGGATTTCTTTTGGTGGCATATTGTGTCTTACGTTTGTGAACTTTTAGCTAAATAAATTTGTGAAAATACTATTTTGCTCTAGTCAAGAAAGGTTATGCTGCTGTTACACAAGCGACAGTTGTTGTTGCTTCCGGGCAAAGGGAGAGAGAAAAGAGGTAGAATATGCTTGCCCTGCAGCATTGTTTGTATAATTGTGTGCAAAATATTATGCTGTCCATGGATTATATATTTTTCGTGATATGGTGACTATCCAATTATTTCTCAAATTTCGGGTTGTGGACGGAAAGTTAGAATCATCCTGTAAAATGAAGAGAAGATTCTTACTTGCTGATTACATACTCGATGACATATTACGGATGGGTTTCCTTTGGTGCGCTTGATCGAGCAAAAGCTTGCAGGAAGAGTGAAACAGGCATATGTTATTGGGACCGCAGTGAGGAACCCGACTCAATAGGCGGGGTCCCTGTAGTCTAAGCCTCTGGACCGATGTGTACGGTGCACCTGTGATGTGTCGCTTGTTTTTTTTTTTTTGCACAGTTATTTAATAAGGGTTCATCTGGTATTGAGATTTATCTAGCCCAATGCAGTATTGTAGAAAATATATCATAACGAATTTGTAATAAGAGAGATAAAAAAAAAAGAAGATTTTTTAGTGTACATTTTTTAAATCGTAAGTACGTAGAGTAATGCAGTGTCTCTTCAATCTCAAGCAGAACCTATATGTTACACAATAGCTTCATCAAGGAGACTTGGGTGCGGTGCGATTAAATAAAGAGCTGGAAAACATGTAGCTGGGCTAAACAGGGCCCAAGATAAGCGGACTCGTATATATGGACAGTTCTTTAGTTTGGGCCGAGCGAAGGTAAGGTTTGCGGCCCAACAACGACGCGGGGCGACAGAGACGGGACCGCTCGACTATTAGGTCGGCTTTTCCTCGGCGAAAAGTAACAATCCATCCTCCCCTCATCCGCGGCCGCGCACACACACACGCACCCTAAACTTATTAAAAAAAAGAAGAAAGAAGGGGAAGAAATGGAATTCCATCCCATTCGTAGTAGCAGCAGCCTGCCGACCCCTCTCTAGTCGAGGAGTGGAGTCGATCTTCGGGAGGGAGGGCGATGGGGGGAGGAGGAGGAGGAGGAGAGAGGGATGGGGGTGAGGAGGAGCAGCAGAAGCGGTCGGAGATCTACACGTACGAGGCCGGGTGGCACATCTACGCGATGAACTGGAGCGTGCGGCGGGACAAGCGGTACCGGCTGTCGATCGCCAGCCTGCTGGAGCAGTACTCGAACCGCGTGGAGATCGTGCAGCTGGACGACGCCACGGGCGACATCCGCGCCGACCCCGCCCTCGCCTTCGACCACCCCTACCCACCCACCAAGTCCATGTTCGTCCCCGACCGCGAATGCCTCCGCCCCGACCTCCTCGCCACCTCCGCCGACTTCCTCCGCATCTGGCAGATCCACGACGACGACGACGACGACCCCGACCACCACGACGGCGACGACGACGACGGAGACGGAGACGGAGACGACGACAACAACAACGAAGACGACGACGGAGACGACGGTGCCGCCGATAATAACAATTCTAATAGCAGCAGGAGGCACAAGCAGCACAGGCAGAGCAGCAAGAATAATCATACTAGTAGTAACAAGAGGTCGGGGGGGAGCGGCAGCAGGAGCAACAACAACAACAACAACAATAATAATTCTAAGAGCAGCAGCAGGAAGAGGAGCACGAGGAGCGGGGGGTTAGGAGGGGGAGGGGGAGGGGGAGGGGGGCGGCGGGTGGAGCTGCGGGCGGTGCTGAACGGGAACCGGAACTCGGAGTTCTGCGGGCCGCTGACGTCGTTCGACTGGAACGAGGCGGAGCCGCGGCGGGTGGGGACGTCGTCGATCGACACGACGTGCACGATCTGGGACATCGAGCGGGAGGCGGTGGACACGCAGCTGATCGCGCACGACAAGGAGGTGTACGACATCGCGTGGGGCGGGGTGGGCGTGTTCGCGTCGGTGTCGGCGGACGGGTCGGTGCGCGTGTTCGACCTGCGCGACAAGGAGCACTCCACCATCATCTACGAGTCCGCCGACCCCGCACCCCCCGACGCCCCGCTGGTGCGCCTCGGCTGGAACAAGCAGGACCCGCGCTACATGGCCACCGTCATCATGGACAGCCCCAAGGTCGTCGTCCTCGACATCCGCTTCCCCACCCTCCCCGTCGTCGAGCTCCACCGCCACCAGGCCGCCGTCAACGCCATCGCCTGGGCCCCCCACAGCTCCTGCCACATCTGCACCGCCGGCGACGACGCCCAGGCCCTCATCTGGGACCTCTCCTCCATGGGCACCCACCACCACCACCACCACCACCAGAAGCAGCAGCAGCAGCACCACCACCCTCACCCTCAGACCAGCGAGGGCGGCGGCGGCGGCCTCGACCCCATCCTCGCCTACACGGCCGGGGCCGAGATCGAGCAGCTCCAGTGGTCCTCCACCCAGCCCGACTGGGTCGCCATCGCCTTCGCCAACAAGCTCCAGATCCTCCGCGTCTGACCGCCCCATCGGTCTCTCCATCCCTAGACCAAAAAAAAAAAAAAAGTGTTTTTGCCGTCACCGTGAAAAGATACAAGGTAAGCCTCTTTGACCCTTCCTTCCTTTAAATCGATCGATTGCCGTGCTGTTATTGCTATCTCCTCTTCCTCTAGCTCTGCTTTAGCTTCTGCTGACCGCGCAAAATCTCCTCTAGAAGATACCACGTCGGATCGCATAATCAGAGTTAAACTCTGCCTACGAACTCGGTGCTTCCCTTGCTGAATTCTTGGTAGAGAGAATCTGAAATAGATACAAGCTATCTAGGATTCTGAATTAGATACAAGCTAGCTTCTATTAGGAGGAGGAGGAGGTCGTTGTGTGGTATCCTTAACAATTTAGAGCTCAGCAGAAGCAGCGGCGGATCCGAGCATCAGCTGGCATGTGACATGTGTCCACACCGTCTATATAGACGAACCCTTATAGAATATATAGATGTGCTAGTTCTGCATTGGATGAAATAAAGATTATATCATACCTATGGATAGGTTGCAGATAACCTACTGCACCCGTTCTGAGCTTTCCAAATCAATGCTCTCCACATCACTCCCTTGTCGCTCCCTTCCAAATGAGCTGACGAAAAGGCGTCTTTCCGTCGCATTCTCTTTTTTGCTTGTCGTGACGTAGCAAGATTTAGCATCAGACTTTTAATCTCAGTCGTAAAAAGATTGATTTGATAGGAAACGGCTCGCGATTTATCTTAAAATCCCTATTCATGTGTACGGTGAATAAGAATTTAGGCCATTAAATAGCAGATATAGGAATTTGAACTCAGGGTCTCTTGAAACCGCAAGGGCTTTGGACCAGCTCTAGAGCGACCTAATAGGAAATGATTCAGAAATAGTCTTAACAGAAGAAAGAGGTTAACAATTTTTCTATCAATATTTTCTTATAAACTTTCATTCATTAGAAGAGGAAATTTCGAATAGATCTAAAAGCTCATTTCAGCTTTATACCGCAACCTTTTTACCCTGCTCGCCAAGTTTTTCTGACACTGAAAAGCTGAAATAACAGCTAAGCGCCAACAAAAGCTATAGCTGGAAAGCTAAAGGCAATATTATTGTGATAGTCTCCAACTATGAACAAACAAATTATGACTGATAGAAGTTTATTATTATTATATTGTACCCTGCCCGAATAACGTTCCTGGATCCGCCCCTGCTCAGAAGCATCACTGCTCCGACTTTGTGCTTCATATCTGTGTCGATTGTCGATTGTGTAGATTAATCGCCATCATTTCAGACTTCTCTTGATACTTTCATCTTACAGTTAGCAATCCCTGCAAGATATGAAAATATTCGTCAGGAGCTTACATTGATTGTGCGTCCTTAGCCGTATTATGATATAAAATCTGTTCTCTCATGCTATGCAGGTTTTTGTTTTTTGATTTCTCATTATTTTATAATAAAGAATAGATTCCTCTCGGTAACTCATTAAATGTTAGTTGGAATGCACTGTGATAAACTTTTAAGTAGATATTTGAGAATTCCATGTTTGTCTTTTTCTTTTTTTAGTTGTCTCCTTATTTACCGCAAATTTTGATATTTATACTCTATTTAAGGCCTTTTACTTGTAGTTCAGATTCACTTTTGCGATAGTATATGCACTATGCCTACTGCACAGCCACTATCGGCCACCTTGTCTACCCACTTATTTTCCACCTGCCAAACATTGATCTATAACTTATATATATCTCACAAGTTTTAAATGGTAAGAAGATGATCATAGCTTTGGCTTCCGTCAATGGATTTAAAAGATGTTTTCATCTATGACAACTACAGGTATTAGCATTTATGATCTTGGCATTGCATTTGCTGTCATTTCGTAGGAACTCCTTTTCATACTAGTAAAATTTTCTTTAATTTATGGATTGATTATTGAAGCCTAATTAGACAGAGTGTCATGCATTTTCAATATAATTTGGAATCTTTGCAAATTGGGGAAGCTGCATAAGTTCTTCCTTATTATACAGTAGTGTTAAATTATGTGAGAAAAGTTACTTCTGTAGTTTTTTTTTTTTTTTTTTAAACTCAAACTGGAACAATTTTATTGCCCACAGAGAAATGCTTTTTTTATTAAAAAATTTGCATTCTCTAACACCTTTCGTCTCTTTATTTTCCCATAACATTTGTGCATTTGCTCTAGTATTCTGGGAACTTCTACGCCAATCTCATATCTGTTCCTTGCTTCTTAAGTTAATTACAGCAGAACATATTATTCCTGGATTATTCTCTGAATTTTTTTTTTTCCGTATGGTATAAGCGATTTGAATGGCATTGAATCTCTGCTTTACTTGAAAAGTTCAAACATAAAGATAAAGCCTGAGGCAAAGAATGGAGGTTATTTGGTAGCTCCGAATGTTCGAAGCCTCAGTGGGATATTCTTGCCAAGAGAATGAGAAGCTGCATAGTTTCATATATAAGTTGAGCTTATTTTGCTGTGGGACTAACTGAGACCTTTATTTCAGGAATGGTGATCTAAAGCTAACTGACCTCCTTCACTTCATACTCTTCTGGTAATCTAAAAGGTGGGTGGGTTGGTGGGGTTTTTATGGAAAATTTGCCTCATGAGTTCTGAAAGTGAAGGCTGATCATTTCATTTCCTTTCTCCAGAAAAGATTGTCTTGTTTTACATTTATTTACAATGCTTAGTTATGTAATTTTAACCTAGGAAAACTAGAGTTTAACTGTACATTGAACTCGATTCCGTGGGCTTTATGAAACTTATTGAGTGCTATTATCTTATGTATGTATTGCTCGAAAAAAGCTGGTATGTTCTGATGAAAATATATTTGGACCAAGCTTTAGAATACGCATAATAGTGTAGCTCTTTTATCTTGTGAATGCTGAAGGCATTGAGATGCACAATAGGAGAGTGACAGCCAAGCATCTTGTTGGTTGACTACATGGATCTTACCTGTGATCTTTCATCTGTTGTTGTACTTGAGGCTTGTACAGCGCATGAAAAGAGTTTTAAGCATATAGCTGCATATAGGCATGCATGCATAGGCATTTTGTTTTTGTCTCTATGAAATAGGGATCTTGTTCGTTTGCATTTCTCGTGTGTTCGGCTCGAAATGAGCTCGAGATCGGCTCGCTCGTTTAGTAAACGAGCGAACACGAGCTGAATTTTTCACTCGTTTAATAAATGAGCCAAACACGAGTGGGTTAGCTCGCTCGTATTCGGCTCGATAATTTCGAATACATATATTTTATATTTATATAATTTATTTAATTTATAAATTAAATAAATTATCATGTTCGGTTGGATAACAGCTCGTTTCATGGTATTTAGTTGTTCTCCATTTCTTTCTTCGCAATGATCAAACAAGTCCTGCATTCTTGCATGACAAATCTTGCTGAGGAGTGATGTACTAATTTTTTCCTAGGTTTTAAGTCTTTTTATCTTTAAAAATCTGAAAAAAAAAAATTATAAATAATTTTTAAATAATAATAATACTATAATGGATAAAAATAATTAAAAATTAAAAATTCCAAAAATTATTCGATGTATAAGTTTAAAAAAATCTATAAATATTTAGAAAATTATTTTGAAAGAACTGAAAGAAAAAATTAAATTAAAAATTATCAGAATAAAATTCAAAAACCTTTTTTTTTATAAAATATCTGCATAGTTCAAAAGTGAAAAGTAGTCTTTTGCCCAGCACGGCCCTGATTATTTGGGCCAGGCCGGGTCGGGTCGAATTCTTTAGTATCCATGCCGTGCCAAGGTCCGACCCGGAATGTGGCCCAGCCCGTTTTACATCTCTATATAGTTGGTACTTGGTGGTGATCAAACTCAAAAACTTATGAGACACTAATAATTGATTTTTATTCATTTGCTAATATATTTTTTAAGATTTTTAGTATATATATATATAATTTAAATTTTTTAGAAGATAGTTTATCTACTATCTTTTATTAGAAAATATATGATAACTTCATTTAAATTCACAGATAATAACTGTTGATTCGATAATCCTATTCTTAAATCATTCTATTTTTCAAACCCAATTTGCTTTTGTCTTTTGGAATATTCGTTTATTTTATTCGGGTAATTATTTTGAAATATTTTATTCCTCAAATTTTATTTATTCACTTTTTTTTATATAAATATAAATATATAAATTTATCGGGTTCGGATCGAACGGAGCACCCAATGCAGCGCCCATTCGCCCTTTAACACTCGCGGTATGCTCACCGCGGAGTAATCGTGACCTCGGTTTTTTTTAACCCCAAACCCGCCACAAAAAATATTTTCAAGCGAATCGAGCGACCTTCTAAAGGAGGTGAGCTCACCTGGGCAGTGAGTTTACCGCACCGCGTCATTATGTGGGCTGTGAAAGTAAAATTATGGGCCCACTTGTTTTGGGCCGAATCGGGCCCAAACCCGGCCCGGCCCTTATTTTGACCCTTATTTATTTTTTTATTTATTAGGTTTTGAAATATTTTATCTTTGAAATTGTACCCGAAAGATATCTAAATATTTGTTAGAAATATTTACGTATATAAAAAAGTTCACAATTTTTTTCCCGAAAAAAATTGAAAATTTTAAATAATTATTTGGATAAAAGCTTGCTTGCCGAATTTTATAAATATTTTTTAAAAATTGTTTGGGTGGAACGTAACCAAAAAAAAAAAAACAAATTAGAAATTTAAAAATTATTTGAATAAAATTTCAAAAAATATTTGGGCCGTTTTAAAAGTAAGGCCCCAAGAGAGAGCTGTACAGGACCGGCCCAGACCCGTGGCCTTATTCACGTTCTCCGCCAAGTCCAATGCGTCGTGCGGTAATCGCGCCGCCCAGTGTACGTTACCTCCAATTTTTCGGGATACAAACCCGTGAAAATAAATATTTAGCGGCGCATTAGAGTGTGTTGTACGCGGGGTAATCTCACCGGTGGTGACCAAACTCAATAGAGAGGCGAGAAATGGGCGGTATTCTCACCCCCTTTTCTTCTTACAATAAATCAATAATGAGTTCCATTGAATAATATTTTATTTTTTTTCAAATGCCAATATATATATATATATATATATATATATATATATATATATATATATATATATATATATAAAATAATTCAGGTATTATCTTACATCGTCCTATGAGATCATTTTTGCCGATAATCGGAGCCGTACGTTGAAATTAATCTAAAGTATTTAAAGTATATTTAGAAACTAAATTGCATAAATTTTAAAATTTATTTATATAGTGAATCAAAGGATCACAAAATCGACAGTTTTCAACGGCCTATATAAGTTATTTGCTTGTTTAACGGTATAGAGCAATCCAAATCACTTGAATTTTCATAGAATTTTTTTATACTATTTAAATAATATTTGATAATTCCAATCATGAATTGAAAAAATCTAACCTTTATTTTTACAAGTCGAAGGTTATTCATTTATGGTCATTCATTTTTCAACTCTTCGATGGACTTGATATTGATTTTTAAAAAATTATAAAATTACGTTTCTAACTACTTTCAATTATTAATTTGGAGTTCCAATCATTCAAAATAACGAAGAGAATATATATATATATATATATATATATATATATATATATATATATATATATATATATATATATATATATATATATATATATATATATATATATGTTCCTCAAAACATATCTAGAAAATGGTTGGATTCTCGAGAAGTAGAAGTTGTGTCGAGGAGGACAAAATTGTCCTGTGGTGGAGAACGATCGAATTGGGCTGGTCCATGGGCCGGCCCATGGTCTACATGGGCCTCTTGTTGGGCCGCGTGTATTGCAATTTGTGCCTGCGTCCTTGCGAGCTCGCGTTGGTTCATGTAGATGTGCTGCTGTAGAAGATTGATGACCCCGACGCTCCCGTAGACCGGGTCTTGGACTCGCCAGTACGCCTCCGCCGACATTGCCTCCGCCGCTTGGGCCCGCTGATGCACTGGCAGTTGCTGCAAATGTGGATCTTGCGAGTGTTCATACGAGCGTGCATAGTAAATGCATGTTTGCATGCATGCATGCATGAATCTATGCATGCGTGTTTATTAATTGTATGCAAAGATGATTTCATGCAACCTCAAATGTTTACATACATAAATACATTGACTTAATTATACATGTTTGTGCTTAATTTTGTGCATGTACGTACCCATGGATGTTTTGTATATATATTTATATGCATGCATGCGTGTGTGTGTGTATGTATGTATATTACCTGGAGCATCCGAGCTACATTACTAGCTCCAAAGATCTTGTGGACACAAGCGAATCTATGGGGCAAAGAAGCAGGAAAATAAGGGGAAAGTACACAATCTCGAGAGCATCTCCTCCGTAGATACTTGCACGCGGCGCATCTCCTTTGATTGGATTCATTAATATTGGAGTTATGGGAGGAAGTAGACATACTCAAAAAGAACTAAATCTTATAGAAGATCTAATGAAATCCTGCGGAGAGTTTTGAGAGGAAAAGAGACGGATTTGGTGATAGATTTTGAGGATCTTACGAGAGGATTTTTAATTAATTAATGAGTAGGAGATCTTAATGAATTATATAGGGAAAATATAGTGTGAGGCATGATAGGAAGGGTTAACGGCTAGGAGAATTCAAATATTAATGGTGGTGAAAGGAAAGGAAAGAAGAGAATTGGTTTACTCTCCTTAATTGCTTTCCTATTAATTATTTCTTTTGTGACTGTTGAACTCAGTGCATATATGTATATATAGCAGTGATTTATACATACAACATAATTAATCTAAAAAACTTCTGAGGTAATTAATTAATTGCTCCACTGATCTTTTCACTTCATTTTCTCCATTTTTTTGCAAACAGATATATCCTACCATCATATATCTTTCTGTTAGACCTTCAATACTGCTAACATAAGATCCAAGACAAAAGCAACATAAATCACTAGTACTGTTCTTTTTTTCTTTTTTTTTTTTAATATAAATATATAAATTTATTGGGTTCGGATCGAACGGAGCACCCAATTAATGCAGCGCCCATTTGCCCTTCAACAGGTGCGGTACGCTCACCGCTAGTAATCGTAACCTCGTTTTTTTTTTCATCTCAACCCGCGAAAAAAATTATTTTCAAGCGAATCGAGCGACCTTGTAAAGGAGGTGAGCTCACCGGGGCGGTGACCATACCCACATACCGTAGGGGCGGTTACTATAACACGGCCAAAAATGGGCCCACATATTCCGGCCCTAAATTGGCCCAATACTGGCCCGTCCTGGCCCAGCCTAACACGGCTAAAAATCTGGGCCGAGTGTGCGCATAGAGATGTAAAACCGGCCGGGCCGCCCTACTAGACCGGGCCTTGGCACAACATGGAGGTTATTAAATTCGACCCGACCCGGCCATGCCCAAACAATGTGGCCGTGTTGGGCCTACAAATTAGGCCCATGTTAAAAAGATGTAATTCTATGTAGAGATAGAGATAGAGATAGAGATGGGCTATGTAAGCCATATAAGCAACAGATGCCCATTTGCTACTTTATAGGCTAATTGGTATTCCTGAGGTGCCAACATAACAAACATTATAAATGTAACGTTAAAAAAAACGAAAAAAAACAGAGATGCGTTCTTGCTGTAAACTGCAGTTGAGTAGACAATGTAATAAGGTCTCATCACATCATCTTATTAGTACCATCATTTGCAACAAACATTTAGAAGCGAAACTTGAGACAACACGGCACCTACGGTAGATCAAGAACACACTTTTAAACCAGCATTGATCTTGTCTAAAATTATGTGATTTTACACAATTACCAGCGATCGAGCATTGCATGCGGATATAGAAAACATTTGCCAGTGGCAGCATGTAATAATGGTGCCTACAATATGAGCAGAGCCCCTCACGTGTCGAATGAGCTCGCAGCTTTTGCCGTCGAATATCGTTTATCCTTTTCGTGCCGAGTCGTCGCTAAAAATCTAACAATGATGTAGAGTATATGATCTTACCATCATCAATACTTCAGCATTTCACCGAAGGTAGAAGCGAAATGCTGTTTGTAACATCCTTAATTTGACCGAGAGATGAAATCTACAGACAGCTCTTTCCGCCGGTTGGTCCAAGAATCTCACAGAAAACCCCTCTCTTGGCCTGATAAAAATGGTTATCAATCTCGTAACTTGTATTTTTCGAATCGTCCCGGTCTGCAATATTTAATCAGTTCTCAGAAGAATCAACCTGGCTCCAAAGCATCTCCGCATAAATTTTCTCCTCCTCTCTCTCTTCGTCAACATAGTCAGATGCCTCAAACACTTCCTCCTCTTCATCCGGAATATCCTCATTCACCTCTTCCAAGGATACTATTGCTAGAGAAGCCTCTCTCTGTAGAACAGCAATCTCAGCCCATGCCTCTCGCATAGCCTGTGCCGTTGCTGGCCTATCACCATTCCGGTATCTTGGTGCGGGAATTACAAATGGCAGTGTGATATCATCTAAATCCAGCATCTTTCCACCTGTTTCTTTTAAGTTATCTGATGGGCGAGCTATTAAAATAATCCCGAGCTCATAATTGCAAATATGAAGTTTTGGCTCTGCAGCAGCAGTGTTATTAGCAGCCGCTCCGATGGCATTTGATTCAGACGAAGGGAATACAGTCTGTCCCCAAGCAGCTGGGCTGAAATTGTGGGAACCACAGTATGTCCACCCAAATGAATGCGTGCCTAATTTGGATTTGAACCGTCTCTGCGCCACCTAGTTGCATAGAATTTCTATCACGATAACTGAAAGAGTTGGAAAACTTCTACAAAGTCATTTGTTATCTCAGGAAGAAGATACCTTTACATGCATAGGATATCCCACTCTATCACACGGATAAGGAATTGCGTCATGAAATATACCTGTGGTCCTCAGCCTTTGCCATGTTTTCTGTTGAATTCAACAGAATTACAATCTAATTAGATAAACTATCTTTCCTATGCGCATCATGCTTTTGCCTAAAATTGTGCATGGGTAGAAAATTGATTACCTCGGAGAGGGAGAGCAAATATCTAGATAGCTGGATTCCACTAGCCCCATTCTTCACTCTCTCAATTGTGGGAAACAAGAGTTTAATTGACGGATTTCTTATCTCATGATTAACAGTCCAGCAGCCCCACTGAGAGGGAAAAACATACATACATACATATATATATATATATATATATATATATATATATATATATATATATATATATATATATATATATATATATATATATATATATATATATATATATATATATATATATATACATACTAGTCATCTCTCTAGATACAAAGATAGATAATTAAGTTGATGAGAAATGAATTTAGCTAAGAGAGAATTTACCTCTGGATCGGACTCGTCAGAGTCAGGGTATGGGAACGATTTTTTTCCAGCTGCCGCAGAGAAGGTAGACAGAAATTGTGGACTTATTGAAGTTCCAATGGAGGAAGAACCTTTACACCACCAAAATCAAAGGGCAGAATAAATTCCTGCTGAAATATTTATCTATTAGAGTAAAAGAAATATAGCTTACTCGCTCTAAAGTTGTTCTCACCGTACAAAAAATCTGTCTCTAATGACTCCGGCCACTTGTACCGAGACAAGACCTAGTTAAAACAGCAAAACAGATAATGGAGTAGATTTCTTCTTTAAGGAACTCACTTGAACATACAGACAGTGCAAAAATCAGTACCTCCTGTAGGCGCCAAAGGCCAAGGCACCTCTTCAAGGATGCGAGAAGAGAGCATAAGGATGCAAAATGCTCTTCTTGGATCAACTTGGATATATCAGAAAAATTCGGCCCCTGAATAGCATCACACACAGAATTATAAGATCTACAGCCCAAAACTCTCATTGTAGACTGCAGCAAGGTATGATAGAGTAGCAAAAAAGTGATTTTTCACGGGAGTATACTAACATGCCTTTGACACATAGAGTATCAGTTGTACTTTTGGATTTGTTCCACCGAATGCAGCTGCGAGAGCTTCTTTAGGATAAATTAATGCAGAAAAGTCGAAGAACCCTATGTCGCTGAGAGGAGATACCCACTTAGCAACCTCTCTAGGCAAGAAACCGAGTTGGATGGAACCTGCTTCAATACAACAACAATATGAACGGTGGAAGAAAGCTTATTGAGAAATATTGAATAATCAAGCTCTATTCATCTCTTATTTAGACATCCGAACAAATCATTTAGGCAAAGATCCTGCAATTAAAACTATAGGATTTTACTGAAATGATTATACAGTGTAATAATATTTTGAAAAGTACTTGACAATGAGGTCAAATTTTACTTTTTGCTAATTTTGTCATTCTATTTAAGATGAACAATGTGTTCATCAATTAGACGGCTTACTCTGGGTTTTTAGAACGGAATAAAACATTGCATATGCTGTGGCAACCAAAAATTTCATTATTGAGATATATTCTATTTATATGAGAATATAGTACAAGACCAAAATATAAGGGCACGTGTTAAATTATGCATACCTTCCTCAGAAAAGTCATCTAAGTCAGCTACAAGGACACTAACGGCATTAGCATCTGCAGGTATATTCATGTTTCTTTTCAATAGAACTTCTATGGTCCCATTCGTGTTCTCTCGACATTTCCCAAGAACTGAAAACAGTGTCTTAACTTGAGCGCCAGTAGAGTCAGTTGAAGCGCGAAAGCGATGGCTTAAACCAACAACAGATGCTTGAACAGAACCAAGATATAATGAAGAAACTGACTTTGACTGCAGAATTTGCTTAGCCTGCATCACATATTAGCTATTAGGCATACAAGAAGATAAATGGAAGTTCACACAAGCATCCCTGGGCTTGGCGAACAAAGGTCAAAAGCTCAGTGGTATAAATCAATAAAAGAAGCATGAGAACCTGGTCCAAGGACAGCTTGCCAAATTAGTTAATGGGACCCAAAACGATAACGGAAAGTTAAAAAAGGTTAGGCAAGGAAACAATAATGCTGTTAAAAGTTGTCTTAGTTCTAAGCACACTTCAAGCACTTCCATGGATCATGAGCATTGTATTAGAATGACATGCCAATCATATGTTTTGACAGGCCCAACCAAATATCAAAAAACCAAGTGAGCAGTAATAATCCTATTAGGCATAGCAGACATTCTATTTCACCTTATTCGAGACCCTAATAGAAAAACTTTCAGCAGTTTAGCATAGAACCTGTGGCTTTATCTCTAATTTCTCGCTACCTAATTAAATTATCCACCTGTATCTTCCTACTTAAAAGCACACCACATAATCTGTTGCATGTTTACATATACTCTTATACATCTATTTTGTGTATAACTGTAAATGAATTACTGGTGTAAACATATATGTACCTGTTCTATGCTGTGACTTGTTAACTTTCTTCTGAATAAGATCAGCAAAAGTTCAGACATCTGGTTCTAGAATTCTTTACAAACTACTATACCCTCTCACTTACACTAAATACACTAATATAACCCCTCAGAAATAATTTAAAAGAAACTCTAATAGAACAGTATAGATGTCAATCCATGTGAGTGGAAAGCTGCATTCCTCTCAATCCTCCTAAAGACAGTTACATTCTTACTTGGGTCATGATTTTTGTTGTCTCCATTCAGTTGAAGAACTTTGCTAATTCTAAGCTGTAAAACTTACATCTCTGTAAGACATCCTACAAAAGGAAGTGAATTGTGCTATCATCCTATTACAGATAGGTAATAGAACTACTTACTGATAAGCAATAATTAGTCTCCAAGTAAGGAGGGCTCTTTGCATGAACTCCAGGTACTGACGCAACCAGATGACCTCTTGCTTCTCCAAAGTCATATTTAGTTAACACCTCAATCCAGTGTGCTTGGCTGGGCACATCAGTAATAAGAGATGCTACAAAACCTGCTAGTTGAGCAGCAAAATCGGTTTCTGATTCTTCTGTTGTGCCAAAAAGAGTTGAATAATTTGGAGAAGTTCTCCGAGGGAAGTCTTGCCACCAGACTGTGTTTGTTACATGATTCCACTGCCAAACAGGCCTATTACATATAAGAGAACGAATGCACAGAATGTAAAGTAAATCAGTACACTGTAATAATAGTGTACAAGGGATGCTTCTACAATAGCAGAATATCAAAGGAAAACAGATAGACTAACAGGAAACTAGAAATTATACAAGAGTAACAGGAAGGAAATCAATATAAAAATAAGCGGCCCTGAAATCTTACAAAAAATCATGCTGAGCTAAACTTGTAAGTCATCCTGCCTGCGAACCAACAAATTCATAACAACTTTTTTGGACCTTTTTATAAACACTACGGACCTGATCTAGATACAATTAGAAAAAAAATTCAAGTACTTAACTAGAGTTAATGATCCCTATAAAGCCCGATCAAGCGACGGCTAGTAATTGAGAATGCAAATCGAAAAGAGATCAAGAGTGCCAACATGATATGGCACTAGTTTATGTCTTTTCAAAATATCATTTAGGTAACAATAAAATTGCATCTGATTCACAGCATGATGTTTAGTTATTTACTGAAGATAGTAAAAGAAGGCATCTAACTATACAGCAGCAAGAGAGTAGGGATGGTAATAAAATAATCAGCTATAGCAACAAAATAGAGACTGCCTTTGCAATTTACTAAAGAAGTTCTTAGCAATTACTATTTGAAAGGTGCAAAGACACGATATAGTCTAAAAAACGATGAAAGTGTAGCCACCTGTTTTGAAACTAAGTTAGCTGAAGTAACCACAACACGAATACTATCCTCCCTTTGCAAGACAATGAGCTTAGGATGATGGCAAGCAACACCTTGCTTCTTGCGATCTTTCCCAAAGGCAATTACCTCTGGAAATTGGGGGTAACTTCAAAATCCAAAACAAAATTTTGTCAAAAGGTAAATAAGAGCCATAATACATTTGAAGATACTGCAGCGCATGAAAACCTAAACTAGAATAAGCCTTACATACACCAGCAATAAGTTTGAGTGACTGAAATATGGTGCCGATGTTCTGCTTTCACTGCTAGCACTCCAACATCTTGTGCCACTATGGCATGCAATTGTCACCGGCAGATGGTTAGGAATTTTACAACAAGACAGAAACCTGAAAACACGAGGACATAACAATAATATAGCTTAGCAAATCATGATATACCCATTTAAGTATCATCTAACATGGTGAGCTAATCTCAGCAAATTACATCAACGAACAAAGAGAGGTGTGCATACCATGAAACATCGCAGGTAAATGTCGCAATGAACACTCGCAAAAGGCCTTCAATCGGATAGAGAAGCTGCGGCAAAGTAACACCGGCACACTGATCTGGTGCACCAGTGTTAATACTTTTAAGGCGATTTAAAAAGAATGTCTTACCATCTGAAGAACAACCAACACCCAAATCTTCATTTTGATGTGCTTTTTGCTCAATTTCTACAATCTGGCGCGATGATTGATTAGTGGCTTCATTAGTTGCGACAAGACTATGATTTGGTTCGACCGCAGTGTCAATTGCAGGGGCTTGGTGAATAGTGTGTTCAATTTGCATAATTTGGTGCAAAGATTGATTACCAACATCACTATTTGCAATAAGATTTTGATTTGGTTCTGCCGCACCTTCAATTGGAGTGGCTTGGTGAACATTTTGCTCAATTTCTATGCTCGGGCTAAAATCGTGCTTCCCATCTACATTATTCATGGCTGGATTTTGATTTGGTTCGTTTAAACCAACCGTTTTCGGATTTGAACACTTCGAATTAGACTGACGAGTTTGAGAACCCAAAATGCTTGCACCTCTCTTCCCATGAAACAAATGCAATGAACTCATCAAATAGGAAACAGGATCCGAGCTTTTCAGTATGCCTCGCAATTGGCTCAACAGCGACTTCGCCCTGTTCACCGGATCATCAAGCCGTAATTCCGAAACAAAATTCATCTTCGAAAAAGAGGAATCATACGGATCAAAGAAGGCAACTTTCTCCACCAGGAACCCACACAAAACCCTACAGCCGCGTCTCGATCCGAGCAACACCTCGTCCCCAACCTCCAACTCCGCAGCGACCCCTCCTCGGAGTCTTCGGCCGTTAACAAACACCCCATTCGAAGAAACCCTAGCCTGTCGACTCCCCGACCGATCGCAGCCGTCGAACAATCGGAGCTTGCGATCGGAGCCATCGAGGAGGACGCGGCAATGGCGCCTGCTGACGCGGCGGCCGCCGAGGACGATGTCGCAGCGCCGCCGATCGCGGCCGAGCGTGTAGACCCGGTCGGATCTCAGGAAGAGGAGCTCATCGCCATCGCCATGGCCGCTGCGGAAGAGGAGGCGAAGGTGGAAGAAGCCCAACCTAGGGCTTGCCCAAATTCGGATCCTGGAGGAGGAGGAAGAAGAAGGAGAAGGGGATTGAGGGGGTTCCTCTTCTTCGCTTCTTCTTCGTTTGCTAGGGCATTGGATTTCCATGGAAAAAATAAAAATAAAAATTGAATAAAATGAGAATAGGAGGGATTTATTGAATCAAAAGGATGTCTGTTGCAATGCAAGGTAGCGAAGCAGGGCAATGGAGCGAAGCTTGGTTACGGAGTAGAGCAGTATTTAATAACAGGGAATCACGGCATCTTCCCATAATAGTTGCCGACTTCATTCATAGGTAACATTGAGGTGGGATGAGTGGAGCCGTTGATGGCCCAAGTCATCTGATCCTGGTTGTTATCAGGGTAACTGAATTAACAACTAGGGCCCACACTGTTTACTTTTCTTTTATTACAAGTTTGCCATTGTAACTAAGTATAAATAGACTGATTAGGGCTATTGTAATTCAGTTTTGAGTATCAATATAAATTCCTCTCCATTTCTCTATACATCTCTTCTCTTGTCCTCTCCTCCCTCCCATTTCTCCCATTTCTGCTTCTCCTCCCTCCCATTTCTCCTGTTTCTGTGTTTGTGATAAGGGGAGCACCAGAATTCACCCTGAATTCTCTGCCTCCTTCTTGGATTAATTAGCAATTGGCATCAGTGGTATCAGAGCGGTCGAACCTCGGCCATCTCGCTGCACTAATATGGAAACGAGGTCGCAGGAGCTGAAGAAGATGGAAGAATTGTTCCGGACGATGATCAAAGATGCTACCAGTCGCCAGGAGCAATCCATTCAGGAGGTTAGAGAGCAACAAGTGAGGGACATGGAGGAGGTACGCCAAATGTTTGTTAATTTGCAAGCATCAGTCTCAACAGGAGTTAATTCGAATTACTCCTCTACGTCAAAAACTGAAGGTAATTCCTCTACTAAACTACAACATTCGACGAGACTCACTAAGTTAGAGTTCCCTCGGTTTAATGGCGAAGAGCTTAAGGGATGGTTGTATAGATGTGAACAATTCTTTGAGATTGATGGAACTCCTGAAGATTCCAAGGTCAAGATAGCTGCTATACACTTGGAAGGGAGAGCTTTGCAATGGCATCAAGTTTTTATGAAGGCTAGATTAACAAGATCTAGGCCAACCTGGGAAGAGTATGTGACGGCCCTCAACATCCGGTTTGGTTCTGAGCTATATGACGACCCCATGTCTGAGCTAAAGAAATTGAGACAAACTGGAACTGTTCAAGAGTATCAGGACATATTTGATGAATTGTTAAACCGGGTAGATCTCTCTGAGGAATATGCTGTTAGTTGTTTCTTGAGTGGATTAAAGGAAGAAATTCAAATACCAATACGAATGTTTCGTGAGAACACTTCAGAAGGCTCTTAATTTGGCTAAACTACAAGAGGCATCAGTGGAAACTTCCCACAAACATACTAAGAGCGGAACTAAACCCATGCCCTTGAATACTCCTCTGTTACCAACTCCTAAGAGCATTGGAGGCCATCATAATTCAGACAATTTTAGAGCTCAATCCCAGTTTAGAGCTCCCAAACCTTCCATGCAGCCAGGAACTGTAAATTCCCAAGGGAATAACTCAACTAAGGCTGTGAGGAATGTGTCAAACTCTGACTTCGATGAGCGCCGAGCCAAGGGCTTGTGTTTTTGGTGCGAGGAGAAATACGCACCAGGTCATAAGTGTAAGAAAAGGCAATTATACAAAATAGAAGTAATTGAAGAGCCCCAAGAAGTAGACCAGGGAGAATCAGAGGAAGAAGTTTCAACGGATGAGTTACTTAACTCAACACCCTTGATATCTTTGAATGCACTAGCCGGGTCCAACCCACTACTGGATTACAGAACTATGAGGCTCTCTGGGACAGTGAAGAATAGAAAAATACACATTTTAATCGATTCTGGAAGTACACACAATTTCTTAGATGTAGCTATAGCTAAGAAATTGGGTTGTCAGATTGAGCCATTTCCTCCGGTGCGAGTAACAATAGCAGATGGCAACAAGGTGTCTTGTTCTTCTGTTTGCAAGGCCTTCAAGTGGAGAATGCAAGGACTAGAATTTGAAGCAGATTTACTCTTGTTACCACTGGGTGGGTGTGATGTAGTGTTGGGCATACAATGGTTAGTGAAGTTAGGCCCTATTTTATGGGATTTCAAGCAATTGAAGATGGAATTCCACATTAAGGGCAGGAAGGTTTCCTTAAGAGGCTCTCCACAAGCTTCTTTACAAGTCATCGAGGGCAAGCAATTGAAGAAGATGATGCAAACGGATACCCAACTGTTTTCTATGCACTTGTGCTGCATTCAGTCTGCTGAACCTTTTATGGGTAACTCTGAAGTTAAGATTGCAAATGGAACTCAAGAGACTCATTCTACACCAAGGGGTCTACAACAAGTGCAATCATTACTGTTGGAATACTCGAGATTATTTACTGAACCTGAAGGACTGCCACCACACAGATCGCATGACCATAGAATCACACTGAAGGAAGGTACTAATCCTATAAACGTAAGGCCTTATCGATATCCGGCCTATCAAAAAAATGAGATTGAGAAAATTGTGCAAGATCTATTGGCCCAGGGGGTAATTAGGCCTAGCACTAGTCCCTATTCCTCCCCAGTGGTGTTAGTGAAAAAGAAGGATGGCTCGTGGAGAATGTGCATTGATTACAGGACCTTAAACGAGTGCACTGTGAAGGATCGGTTTCCAATACCATTGGTGGATGAATTAATCGACGAATTGCATGGTTCAACGTATTACTCTAAGCTAGACTTGAGATCGGGGTACCACCAAATTAGAATGTTCGAAGATGATATTCCGAAAACTGCCTTCCGGACACATGAAGGACATTACGAATTTTTGGTGATGCCCTTTGGGTTAACCAATGCCCCTTCCACCTTTCAAGGTCTCATGAATGAAATTTTCAGACCATATCTGAGGAAATTCATCCTTGTGTTTTTCGATGATATTCTGGTGTATAGCAAAGGTGAGGATGAACATCTCGCACATCTGAGAATGGTTTTTGACATCTTGAAGCAGCACTCATTGTTCATCAAGGAGAAGAAATGTGCATTTGCTGCACCTAGAATAGAATATTTGGGGCATGTCATTGATCAGAATGGGGTTTATATGGATCCTCAGAAGATCGAATCCATTAAAGGGTGGCCTATGCCTGCTACAGTGAGAGAATTGCGAGGGTTTCTGGGGCTGGCAGGATATTACAGAAGGTTTGTGAGGAATTATGGTAAAATCAGTCAACCACTACACAATATGCTAAAAAAGGAAGGGTTTAAGTGGACTGAGGATGGACAACGGGCATTTCATGATTTGAAGAAGGCTATTAGTAGTGCACCAGTTTTAGCATTACCAAATTTCAATGAAGAATTCACCATTGAAGCGGACGCTTCGGGAATTGGTATTGGAGCAGTCCTTCAACAAAAAGGGAGACCAATTGCCTTCATGAGTAAGGCTCTATCCCCCCGAAACAGGTCTTTATCAGTGTATGAAAAGGAGATGCTAGCAATTGTGACGGCAGTCCAAAAATGGAGAGCATATCTAATCGGGAGACATTTTAAAATAAAAACAGACCATCAAAGCCTTAAGTTCCTGATGGAGCAGCGGGTATCGACACCAAGTCAACAGAAGTGGGTATCAAAATTGATGGGCTACGATTATGAATTAATCTACAAGAAGGGCAAGGAGAACGTGGTGGCTGACGCATTGTCTAGAGCTCCAACTTTAGCTGCGGTTTCTGTTGTGAAAACAGAGTTACTTGATGAAATTCGAAAGAGCTGGGAGACAGATACAGACTTGAAGTCCTTAATAGAAGCAAAGCAATATGATCCTGCATCTAGACATCATTACACATGGGCTCATGATCAACTAAGAAGAAAAGGGAAGTTGGTTGTAGGAAATGATGTTAACTTAAAACAAAGGCTTCTCCAGGAATTTCATAGTAGCAGTACCGGAGGACATTCAGGCATTGATGTCACTACCAAGAGAATTAGTAGTTATTTCTATTGGAAGGGTCTCCATAAGGATGTGAAGAGGTTCGTGAACGAATGTGACATATGCCAAAGAAACAAGAGTGAAAACATGTCACCTGCGGGATTACTACAACCTTTACCAATTCCTGACAGAATTTGGACTGAAATCTCCATGGATTTCATAGAAGGGTTACCTCCATCCTATGGTAAGGACGTGATTTTTGTTGTAGTGGATAGATTGAGCAAATATGCCCATTTCATAGCACTCTCTCATCCCTACTCTGCGTCAACTGTGGCTGAAACCTTCTTCGATAATATATATCGACTGCATGGTCTACCAAAAAGCATCGTGAGCGATAGGGATGCTGTTTTTATTAGTCACGTGTGGCAGGAATTGTTTAAACGCTTGAAGGTTCAGCTGAATATATCCACAGCATATCACCCGCAGTCGGATGGGCAAACCGAAGTGGTGAATAGGTGTTTAGAGAATTATCTGAGATGTATGACAGGAGAGCGACCTAAAGATTGGGTTAAATGGCTGGCTATGGCGGAATGGTGGTACAATACTTCGTTTCACACAGCAATTAAATCAACACCTTATGAAATCGTGTATGGCCAACCCCCACCCTTACATGTTCCCTACCTAGCTGGTGATTCTCACTTTGAGGCGGTAGATAGGAATCTTACTCACAGGGAGGCTATGCTAAAAATGCTCAAGCACAATCTGCATAAGGCGCAGAATCGCATGCAACAATTGGCTAATAAGAAGAGGTCCGAGAGGGAACTACAAGTTGGGGATTGGGTATATGTGAAGCTTCAACCCTACCGTCAAGTTTCAGTGCAGCGACGAACTTCACAAAAGCTAGCACCAAAGTATTTTGGACCATTCCTTGTAGTTGCCAGAGTTGGTCAAGTTGCTTACAAATTGCAGTTACCTGAAACAGCAAAAATTCATCACACCTTCCACATCTCACAGCTAAAGAAGAAGATAGGATCAGCAGCATCGTCTTCTACCATTCCTGCCTATGTCAATGCTGAAGGCCAGTTATTGGTTGAACCGATTGCTATCTTGGATAGGCGCATCACAAAAAGAGGTAACAAGGCTGTCACACAGGTCCTGATACAGTGGTCAAATCTACCTGAGGAGGAAACGACATGGGAGTACCTCTTTGATCTCCAAAAGAGGTACCCGAACTTTAATCCTTGAGGACAAGGATGGCTTCAAGAGGGGGAATCTGTTGCAATGCAAGGTAGCGAAGCAGGGCAATGGAGCGAAGCTTGGTTACGGAGTAGAGCAGTATTTAATAACAGGGAATCACGGCATCTTCCCATAATAGTTGCCGACTTCATTCATAGGTAACATTGAGGTGGGATGAGTGGAGCCGTTGATGGCCCAAGTCATCTGATCCTGGTTGTTATCAGGGTAACTGAATTAACAACTAGGGCCCACACTGTTTACTTTCCTTTTATTACAAGTTTGCCATTGTAACTAAGTATAAATAGACTGATTAGGGCTATTGTAATTCAGTTTTGAGTATCAATATAAATTCCTCTCCATTTCTCTATACATCTCTTCTCTTGTCCTCTCCTCCCTCCCATTTCTCCCATTTCTGCTTCTCCTCCCTCCCATTTCTCCTGTTTCTGTGTTTGTGATAAGGGGAGCACCAGAATTCACCCTGAATTCTCTGCCTCCTTCTTGGATTAATTAGCAATTGGCATCAGTGTAGTGTGTAAATTCATACGAGATAAAGAAAAAAAAAATCGAATTAGGAAAAAAGAATTAATGAATTAATTAATTAATGGGGAAGAGAAATTGGAGAGCGAAGCACGATGATGTTGCAAAGGGAGTTGGGGCGGGAAACGACGAAAAGAAACCCTAATTCCCGCCACCGCCAGTAAATGACATTTTCCTGGACTTGGTGCACCACCTCATCCGATGGACCGCCTTATTTTTTTGAGAGAGAAAAAGATAGTTCATTCAGCAAATAAAATTAGCTACAAAAGGTTAGGCAGCTAAAGTCTCAAAAAGGCGCGAAGAACAGAAAAGAAAAGAGGATAGCAAAAGGTAAAAAAAAAAAAAAAAAAAAAAAAAAAAAAAAAACACACGACCACATATGATAAAAATACTATACAGCCCAACAAGTAAGACATCACCCAGCTCGACTGAACTCAGCCCACTCTTTTGCCAACACTCCAATGCTGTGAAAATTTTGGATTACGTCGGTCGGTTGATCTCTAAAGATTGTGTTGTTTCTTTCAAGCCCGATAGTATTGTTTTTTTCAGTTAACAATCATGGTCAACACAACACTACTATTTTTTTTTCCTTTTAAAAATTGTCCGCTTAAACTTATGTATGTAGCATAATACAATGGCAAAAATTTGCATAAGATACATCTCTCGCTATGTTAGGTGTCTTATCTAATGGCAAAAACATAAAAACTTAGAAAGAGAGAAAAAATAAATCATTAAATGAGATTTGAGTTATGTGAAAATAATTAGTCATTCTTGCATAAAAAAGCCAAGAGCCCATTCTCAATCAATTACTATAAAAACAAAAAAAAAAAAAAAAAAAAAAAAGTGTAGAAGCAATGATAAAGTAATTAGAGAAGGAACAATTAACGACTATTCAAAGAATCACAACACAAGCTAAGGAGCTTTCAATCATACCAAAAACAAAATTTAAAAAACAAAAACACTAATATTTTATAAAATCTGAAAAAAAAATAAAATGGTAATTTTTTTGAACCAGACGAACATAGAACTAAAATGTAATATATATATATATATATAGAGTTGAACTAGAATACTATCGGTAGTAAAACGGTCGTTTTACTACCGATTTGTTTTCGATGATAGAGCTTCCAAATTGATGATCGGCTCCGTTAAATATGATCTAAACTATTTAAACTACCTAGAAATCAAATTTCACGCACTTTCGATATTGTTATTTTATCCATCAAGTGGACATAAAAATGAACGGCTGAAAATAAATACTCTTTAAAAAATGATAATAGGAGTCTTGTAATCAAGATCAAGAGTATAGATCCTGTTTTAAATAGTTTAAAGAATTTTCTAACAAAAATTCAATTGATTTGGATATCTTTACGCCGTTAAACGAGAAAACGCCTCTTATCGACCATTAAAATTATAAATTTTGAAACCGTTTGATCATTAGGCAAATGAAGTCGAAAAGATTTGAAATTTGATTTCTAAACACTTCAAATGATATAAATCATGTTCAACGGAGTCGATCGTCAATTTGGAAGCTCTATCATCGAAAACAAATCGGTAGTAAAACGACCGTTTTACTACCGATAGTATTCTAGTTCAACTATATATATATATATATATAGAGCAATTACTTATATATTTCTGAAAAGTTTTCGACTTTTCGATTTACCCTTTTTAGAAGACTATTATTGAAAATATTCTTACTATGTTCCAACATATTTCTAATATACCTCTGGTAGAGTTAAAATCTATTAATTAACTCTGTTATCTTTGTAAAATTACTATTTTGTCCTTTCAAATATATCCTTCCATTATTACTGTCTTTCTTATTTGTCCTTAAAGTTAGGAGCACAAAATATATTTTGACTTTTGATCTTTTTCAATATACTCTTCTACTGTCATCAACATTTTTCATTTGCCCTTAGGCTAAGAGCAAACTTGACATTTTAATTCTCGCTTAAATTTCACGAACTCAAACCGTGAGATCGATGCGGATGGAGAAAGTGCTTCCCTTTATAGATTAGATCGTTTTTTATTAGACTTCCCTACTACATACGTTCCTATAATTCCCAAATTTCTGTTTTTGCGCTTCAGAATGTGCTGGAACTGGAATAGTTCATCAACTATAAGATCTCATAGTTAAATTTCAGAAGATCAATAAATGTGGTTCATCTATTCAGAACTGGATATGCTGTCTGATTTAATACATTTAAATTCAATCGCTCTAAATTAATAGAGCTGTATATTTATATAAAAGGTTCAATTTCAGCAAACGTCTGGTCATAGTCCTGACTACAGCAGTCGCAGAAGAGCGTAACTTTATGCAAAGTTTATCTACCTAATCACCTGTATATATAGGATGGAATCAAACAAATTAATATCAATATAAGATGCATATATATATAGTGAGAGTTACTAGCTAGCTAGATATTGAAAGGGACAAATATAACTTGGTCCAAATAAGCTGAACAAGGACAGTAAGGAATCCCCATCGACTACTGGAATCGACCGTTGATGTTGATTTTATGTTCAGTCGAACTACAAGTAATAAAGAGTGGTCAATTTGAACAGTGCAAAGTGTGTAATCCTCATGAATAGCGAGTGGAAATCGCAGGGGATTCTCGTTCCTGGGTAGAAAAAGAGAGCATGCACACTTGAATCCGTGCCTTGGCGTAGCAGACTCAATTAACTTTTCTTATTGCGAACTACTTGCTTCCTATTGTATCACCAAATTAGTTACTAAGAAAAAAAATAATGCATATTAATTCGGCATCATGCAGAAGCAAACTAAATAACACCCAAGATTAATTAGTTAATGCAAGTATAGAGGGGGCATATATAGGCGAGTCCAAGGATTTAAGTACCGTGGTACGGATCGTCGAAACTTGCCGACATCGTCTTCGATACATCTTTGGTCAAAAAATTCTTGTGTACCAACACATAATAATATAAAATATTTATTTTTGTTCAGCAACAAAATATTCTAATTATTTATCATATCTTTTAAAATTTATTGAGAAAATTACTTACTAATTTAAAAAATAGAAGATTTTGAACAGTGTGTCATCGGCACAGGATCTGTATCGTGCCGGTATTTTGTTGGCACGGTACGATACGGTAGATACAGTCTGTACCGATGGACACTTAAAATCTTGGACGAGTCACACGCATAACGGAGGGTGAATGGAGTTAATTAGTGTGGAGGGGGCAAAAATTGGATAGACATGGTCCCCAAACTACTACGCATGGAAGAAAAGAAAAATAATTAAAAAAAAAAGTAATTTTTTAGGGAGAGAGTTAAAAAAAAAGAAACAATGGAGAGGAATGGAGGGTGAGCGATGCGCAGCGCCATCGTCAGTCCCCAAACTGATAGTTTGGGAACGATGCTTATATAATTTTTGCCCGTACGGAGGCAAAGTGCTCTCTCCTCTCGGACCCGCATTGTTGTCGTCGTCGTCGTCGTCTAGTACCAGCCACCAGGCAAATTCACCGCCCAAAACAAATCCCTCGCTCCTTCGAACCGTTCATTTGCCCGTACAATCCCTCTCTCTCTCTCTCTCTCTCTCTCTCTCTCATTGCAGCTCCCTCCTGGCTAGTGAAATAAAAAGATGATGAAACATGACACATGACTATTCGTACGTACCAAAGGTTGCCTCCTGGTGACCGTGCAAACCGTGCAGACATGAAAATAAGATGTGTGTCTTGTGTGTCGAGACGTGCTAGCGTATCGTATCATATCGACAAGATTCACGCTCTCCGCTGATACCGACAGCGCAATTTTTTGATTTGTACCACTGCTATCGCCAATTAATTGCCATATATCAATAACGCACTCTCCTCTGCGGACAGCTGATACCAATAGGCCAATTTTTTGATTCGCACCACTACCAATTAATTCTTCAGCTTCCCCGTCCCACGCTTCAATATACACGGTCAAAAAAAAATTATTAATTTTGTAATTTGATTTGATTTAATATAACTATAAATAATATAGTTCGAAATGCATGCAGATGAAGTAGTATAGTATATATTATATATTATAATTATATATATTTTACTTGATTGGACTAATTATTTGTAGTTTCGTTATTGATGCTCCGTTTTACGCAGTTGTATATAATATCATAACTACAAAAAGTGTGTTTGTAAAATTTTGTTACTTTATAAATATACCTTTATTATAAAAAAAAAAAAGGTTTCTAATTTAAAGTTGGTTGGAGAGATAAATGTACATTTTATCCAAGGTCACTCTGTGAGGCTTGTTATAGTTAGAATCATGGCCAATTTGAACATACTTTCGATTATTGCAACCGAACCTCATTGTGTAATTCAAACTACAGCAATTGAAGTCAACTGCATCAAACCAAACATCAAATTTTAATTTAATTTGGTGTGTATAGGTCGTCGTAACATAATGGTTAACCTATAAGCAGTAAGTTGCTCAATAATATAGTTGCATAAATCCAGCTTTTAAAATCCTAGAAACACACACGCACAAAATTAAGAAAAGAAGGGAGAAAAAAAAAGAGACAAAGAAAAAGAGAAAAAGGAAAGCGAGGATGTTTATTAGTAGGTACCAAAGTGGTGAGAATGAAGGCACATGGGTTGGGGCAGTGACAGGTCTCGCGGCGAGCCAACAAATTAAAACCAGCCCCCGCCCACTCAACCACATCAACACCGATTCGTCGCCCAAAATCGATCGCTATCGCACATCATCACATCGATCAGAAGAACCAAATCTTTTAGTTCTTTACCCAAAACACCCAAAACACTCAAATTTTTTTTTTCTTTTTTTCTTTTCTTTTCTTTTCTTTTCTTTTCTAGAAGGAGAACCCAAATTAAAACCGATTTGTTAACGAGTGCTGACAGCGTGAGCAGCAGCAGCAGCAGCAAAACGACACCGGGAAGGCTGGAAATGATATTATTATTTATTATTATTATTATTATAATTATGACCTGAGAACGCGGAGGCAGGCGTTTTTGACGTGGCGGCAGACGGGGCAGGCGGCGAGTTCGGGGGCGCAACCGTCGCACGCGCAGAGGTGCCGGCAGGGTAGCAGCAGCACGCAGGCCTCCCCCTCCCCGCACGCCTTGCAGCACTGCGGATGCGGCTGCGGCTGCGGGAGCAGAGGGTCGTCGGAGGAGTCGGCGAAGCCCTCGTCCTCGGCCTCGGCGGTGGTCGGGGGGTGATTGGTGCAGGTGGTGGTGGTGGGGATGGGGAGGAGGAGGAGGCGGTCGAGGGAGGCGCGGAGGGCGGCGGCGGTGGCCTCGTGGGCGCGGGCGAGGCCGAACCAGGCCTCGTTCTCGGCCGCCATCTCCCGCACCCGCGCCTCCAGCTCAGCGTTCCGCCGCCGCGCCCGCTCCACCTCCGCCTCCTTCTCCCGCAGCCGCCGCTCCATCCCCCGCTCCGCCGCCGACGCCAGCGCCAGGCTGTGCCTCCGCCGCGCCTCTTCCAATCCCCACCTCAGCTTCTCGTTCTGATCCCGATCCCGATCCGATCCGATCCGATCGATGCATCAACATCAACAAGAAGAAACATACATAAATATATAGATAGATAGATACATACATATATATATAGAGAGAGAGAGAGGCTACGAAGACGACGACCACGAAGAAGAATTGGGGGTCGGTCGAGATGGAGAAGGATCGGCACCTCGAGGCGGACGAAGGCGTCGATCTCCGCGCTCTGCCGATGCAGATGCGACACCACATCTTCTCCCGCGGGCCTGCCGCTGGTGGATGCGCCGCCGCCGCCGCCGACGTCGATCGCCGGAGCCGCAACCCTAGCCTGGATCGGGACGGGGCCGTTCTGGGGCGGCGGCATCACGAGCTCGTTCTCCTCCGCCCATGCGCCGCCGCCGCCGCCGCAGCTGTTGTTGTTGTTGTTGTTGTAAGCTGCGTCTGCAAAAACGCCGATCGAAAAGGAAGGGATCAGTTCGAATCCGGAGTGTACTGAGAACCACACACACAAAAAAGAAGAAGAAGGGATCGGAGTTCGGAGATTGTGCGAATCGCTCACCGAATTGGGCGCGGTCGTGGATCATGTGGATCTCGTCCAGCAACGCATCGTCGCGAGCCCTACAGTCCATGAATCGATCGACCGATCAACAAAAAAGGAGAGGTTAATTACAGTGGATGCGGAGACAGAGAGAAGAAGAAGAAGAAGAAGGAGAAGGAGAAGAGGCGAGCTCACCTGGGGCGGAAATGGGGGGAGAGGAGGAGGGGGGGAATGGAGGGGAATTGGGCTTGCACGGCCATTTACTGTTTCCACAATCACGCACACGCACCCCACCTCGATGATGCGATCACGGAGATTAAAACAGAGAGCGATTTATGCGTACATATATAGAGCGTGATTATTACTCTGAAACAGAGAGAGAGAGAGAAAGAGAGAGAGACACACACACACAGAGTTAAAGAGAAAGAAGCGGGACTCTGGTGGGTATATATATATATATATATTATATATATATATATATATATAGGGATATATATATATAGAGAGAGAAAAAGGTTCGACGATCGTGATGAGGGAAGCTGAGGCTAGACCCCGTCTACCACGTCATCGGTAAACCGGGCTAAAAATCGGGCGTAAATAAAGGTGCAACGATCCTCACCTTGCATAGTTACAGACGACGAGAGGAGGACCGGTCTACGGACGACGTGGTGCACTTGGTCCAGGCGAAATTTCTAACAGCAAAAAGCGTGCGTTCGTGTACGGAAAAGGAGGGGTTGGACGCGCACGTAACAGGCGCGCTCTGCAGGAACCAAACAACCTGGTGGTGGTGACTGGTCACTAATTTAAATTATAAATAATAATAATAATAATAATAATAATAATAATAATAAACAAATCATTTAATAATAATGCACCTCGTCGAGATTTATCAATCCTCAATTAAATTAATCATAATTATTCTCCCTTGACTTTTTGCTCCTTTTTTTTTAATTACTTACTTACTTTTTATTAATCAATTTATTTATTTCTCTAATTATTTATTTATTTATATACTGTTTGGGTAAGTGTGGTGCGGGCGAGGACAACGGACGGTCAAACAAACGCGCACGAGATACGAGCGGAGAACCGTTGGCATGCCAACCCCTTAAAACTTCAGCTTGCTCTGATAGGACGCTTCGCTGGACCGTCATCTGAATTTTTTTTTACATACCTATTAATTTTATTTTTAAAAAATAATTTTTAGATAGAGATGAAATTAATACGTAACAACAAATAAATTGTGAGATCTTAACAAACTCTCTTCTCTCCTCTCTTTATCTTATAAATTAATTTAATTCAAAATTATGCCCATGCTTTTTTCTTCTTTTTTTTAAGAGATAGGTAGTACGCTACCCGCTTCGTTTATTTTGTTTAAAAATAAATTTAGCTAGAAATATGAATCAATTAGGATTCGAATTTGAGACACGAACTCTTTTACCACTTGCTCAATCTATAGACGGTTGGTTATTATTGTTTAAGGCTTCGTTTGGTATTGCGGGGAGACTGCGTTACGTGTGGTGAGAAAGTATGTTGGGAAAATATTCCGTTTGTTTCCGTACGTAATATTGCGTTACGCATATCGCGATGAGTCGGTTACGATATATTTTACGCGTTCTTGAAGAACGCGAGCATATCCCTATATGCTTTTTCTATAACTCCATTTTATCTAATAACGTTAGATAGGACTCAATACCAAACTAAGTCTAAGCAATTGAAAGAGTAAAGAGTAAACAATATTTACCATGAATATCATATATATAAACCACTAATTATTTACAATTGAAAGAGTAAAGAGTAAAGAGTAAAATTTTTTCAATGGCTAATTAAATTAAACTTTTTTATTATTCGATTATAGCTAGACAGGTAAATAAAAGTATTAATATAAAAAAAAAATCAGTGGATAATATAAACATTAGAGAGTTATTAATGGTTGTGTCATGCATGTGAATGTTACTTCTCCCTTTTGCAACCGCGGTGGAGTACCAAACTTGTCGCTAAGCACATAATAACACAAACCACTAATTATTATTATTATTATAATTCATTTAGTTAACCACGTAGGATAACTACGTAACTATGTATTGTTAGTATTATTTTATTATTATTATATTATGTATATTAATAAAGTTGTAACAGCACGATATTTAATGCAATGGGAATAGCGTGACCAAGCGGCTAAACTAATTTAAGTAACGTAAAAAGTGGGCGAAAGAAAATGACAAATTAAATCTTATTTAAAAATATGTATTTTTTTTTGGCCTCGGTCGTAACCGTGATATGATGCATGCATCGCGCGGACGTGTAACGGTTACATACGTGGAAAGAGGAGAATATATATATAGGAGTCGTGTGACCCAGCAACTACGGACTACGTCAACACTAGAATTTTCTATTTCTTTTTTTTCTTTTTTTTTTTGGAATAGTTGAGTTTTTTTTTTTTTTTGGCATACTAAAAAAATATTATATACCTGTAGAATTAAAATATAAGTTTATGATCACCTTATTTATTAAAATAGGCTGAGTTCGAATTAAGTTTGCGCTGAACATGAGTTAATTGACTCGTGCGTAGTTATCTCGAGTGCACTTTTCGCAAATCAGGATGAAGATGATATATAGGAACTAAACTAGTTGATGTAAATTTTATATTTTTCTTATTGAAGAATTCAAAAAAAAAACTTTTAAAACTTTTTAGTATTTTAAAAAATATAGTAATAAAATTAGTAAAAAATTAATAATTTTTGAACGTGGAGGATGTACACTTATATATAATCAAGAATCGTAGAGATTGCGTTGCTCATACTAGATTAATTGGTTGAGTCAAATAAGTACATCAAATTCAAAGTCACATCCCCGTGTGTGTGTGTGTGTATATATATATATATATAGACACTTTTCCATTACTCATTATTTCACATTTTCTTTTTTATTTCAATTGATCTCCTTTGGTGTACGTAATAAAATCTCTGACGCGATTCTCTTTCCCCATATATATAATATATATATAGTAAATAAAGATAACGCGTAACGTTCTTTATTTTTATGCATCACAACTCTTCTTTTCTATTAACTGATCTCTCTCTCTCTCTATTTAATCCTGCAATTAATCCTCATTCACATACACTCCCTTTTTATTGTTAGATTACTGTAACCAGTACAAAAAAAATAACAGCTATATATATAATATATTATTTATTATTTATAATTAATAATAGAAGTGTATATAACTTAATTACGGAGAAATTAAGGTACTATATATTGATCCGTTTAATTCAATGTAATTTAATTACAGATGATCCAACTAACACGATTTGCGACGCACTCCGTGTGCTCAAAACCCATAAAAGCAAATTCGATCGTGTACTTCACCTGCCACTCCAACTTTATCCTGTGGAAGTTAAGTTACCTCTCTCTTATTAAAGTGTGATCATTAATAATAATAAATAAAAATGCTGTGCGTACGTTTTACGTTGGGAGTAGTACACATGCATGACCATGCATGAGAATAGTGTGTGGTGGAAGTACTGTGTTCTCCAAGGGCTTCGTCAGGGTTCTTTCACCGTATATATGATGTGTATTCGCGTGTTCACGTTCCCAATAAGCGCTTTTGGGTCACGCACAAGAGGTATATATATATATATATATATATATATATATATATATATATATATATATATATATATATATATATATATATATATAGAGTTGAACTAGAATACTATCGGTAGTAAAGCGGTCGTTTTACTACCGATTTGTTTTTGATGATAGAGCTTCCAAATTGACGATCGACTCCGTTGAACATGATCGATATCATTTGAAGTGTTTAGAAATCAAATTTCAAATCTTTTCGACTTCATTTGCCTAATGATCAAACGGTTTCAAAATTTATAATTTTAATGGTCGATAAGAGGCGTTTTCTCGTTTAACGGCGTAAAGATATCCAAATCAATTAAATTTTTGTTAGAAAATTTTTAAACTATTTAAAACAAGATCTATACTCTTGATCTTGATTACAAGACTCCTATTATTATTTTTTAAAGAGTATTCATTTTCGGGTTCATTTTTATGCCCACTTGATGGATAAAAGAACAATATCGAAAGTGCGTGAAATTTGATTTCTAGGTAGTTTAAATAGTTTAGATCATATTTAACAGAGCCGATCATCAATTTGGAAGCTCTATCATCGAAAACAAATCGGTAGTAAAACGACCGTTTTACTACCGATAGTATTCTAGTTCAACTCTATATATATATATATATATATATATATATATATATATATATATATATATATATATATATATATATATATATATATATATATATATATATATTTTTGAGCTCCTATATTTTTAAAAGTACTAAGTCATTGGTCTTTGGTAAGTTTTTAATTCTTGGATTAATAGATGTGCGATTAAGATGATGTGGGACCCCTTGGGTTAAGTAGGTGGTTGGTTGAATAGTATAATTTAATGGATGAAAATGATCAAAGTCGTAGATTTAACGCTAAAAAATTCACAAGCACCAAATAATTGGTGCTTTTACAAGCACCATAGCGACTATATATATATATATATATATATATATATATATATATATATATATATATATATATATATATATATATATATATAAAACAAATATTTTACTTAATGGTTATTTTATAGAAAAATAAGTGAATTTATTTATGTATCCAACTATACTCTTATAAGCCCTCGTACTCATAAGTTGTTTTCGATGATAGAGTTTTCGAATCGAAGATTTATATCAAATTTCATAATTTTTCGATATCATTACCTTAGGATCAAGAACTCGCAAAATTGACAATTTTTAACGGCCGGTATGGAATACTTGCTAGTTTAACGATGTAAAAGAATTGGATTATGTTGAATTTTTGATAGAAAATTATATTCACTACCTAAATAAAGATTAATATATCCGATCTTAAATTGAAGGATCCGATCATCTATTTTTAAGATGTCGTTCGATTTTGACTATTCATTTTATGCATGTTTGATGGACTTTATTATGATTTAAAAAAATTACAAAATTAATTTATTTTCTAGAAGTTTAAAATATTCTAGATCATATTTAATGGAGTGGATAGTCGATTCAGGAACCCCATTATCGAAAACAACTTATGAGTACGAAAGCCCAATACTCATAAGAGTATAATAGCCCTACTCTCTCACTCACTCTCTCTCTCTCTCTCTCTCTCTCTCTCTCTCTATATATATATATATATATGACATAATCAATAGGATTGATAGGATGTAAATTTTGTATGACATATAACACTTAAATTTTGTATGACACATAACACTTTTGTATGTAATTTTTATTTTTTTTAGTGAAATTATTCATAGGTACGTGTTTCATATATTAATTATACCTGCGAAGCCAAAGACTCGAACATGAAATCGTGACTAACTTGAATATAGCTTAAAAAAATTAATGTAAGGAGGTGTAAAATGACTCACTTTATTAATTACTCCACCCCCCACGTACGTAAGTCTTAGTGGAAAATTGGGTACTTGTCACATTCATTAGCCCTGGCTTGTACGTAGGACTCAACCAAATTCAATGGTCCAATGCTATGGGGACTTGGTCGAGTCAATAAAGAATAAGCAAATTAAAGCATTTAATTATTAGGTCAATATATAGAAAATGGGGGGACCTTGCTACGTACATAGATCTACAATGCAATATAAAGAGAGTAGAGACATGCACCATTAATTTTGCAGGCTTAATTTGAGGACTTGGAAATCTCAATTTTCTAGTTTGTACATTTTGGTTTTTTTTTTTCTATGTTTTAATGAGTTTCGTGACATAACTCGAAAGCTTTAATTTGATACAAATTAACTAATGCGCTTTAGAGATTGTTTGGATGCAGTAGAAAGCGTTGTACATTTTTTCTATTATATATATACGTACATACAAGATGATCAGATTACTTTGAAATAGTATAGTGGTATTAATATAATTATACTGAGATTAATTAATCTTAATTAACAAGCGCCAAAATGGCACTTGTTAGAAAAGTTATATCACAAGGCATGCATGTGTGGGTGTGAGGTGTTCCACAACATGCAAGAGGTTAGTAGTTCACAGTGGTGTTCAACATGATCTCGATCCTTTGGGAACAACAAAAATGTGAGCATTAATTGTCTCAACTGTGTAGCTTTAGTTCATAAATGTAATGAATGAAGCAGATCACAAATGTGAGTAGGATTAATTGGGGACACATTCAAAGCTAATTTGAAAATGAATGGATATCTTAGAGATGAGCCTTTTCTTTGTCCATTAATTTGGCATTTAGTGGTTGATTTCCTAATTATGAGTCAAGCTCACATATGATGTGGGCACACCTTGCCTGGTGCCATCATATATAAAAAATTAGGCCCTTGTGTGGTCCTATATAGCTAGATCCTAATAGTAGAGACCATTATCTCAGCTTTGCTCATAAGAAAAAAAAAAAAAAAAAAAATGGTAATGAAAATTAATGCTTAGTAGCAAATTTTCTTATTTTCACAATTGCTTGATCTTTTTGATGTTCGCGTGGTACGTACTATTGAAAAAAGACCAATAAGTTTTCCAATAAAAGGTTTCTCAATAGCTTTCTTTTCTATAGCCACTCTGATTTTGATCAGAAATTTATTTTGTTTACTACTGCAACGAATACTCTAAATTTCACTTTTAATCACTACAATAAAACGGTCTATAACAACACTTTTAAAGAGTGTTGCTATATGTGGGATCGTTAGGTATATAGTGACTGTTAAAGAGTGTCGTTATAACCTAAAAGAATGCTGCTAATTTATCAACACTTATTTGAGCATTTAGCAAGCGCCCAAACTCTATCTCGTTGGCTGCGATGGCGGAGGAGGACGATAGGGAATGGCTCTTCATCTAGAATTTCTGTGGATTGAGTGAAGAGAGAAGGAAAGATGATAATCGATTTTTTTCTTTTTTTTTCCTTTTCTGTTTATAATCGTGCCAAATAGGATGGGTGTGGTGGGTTAAGTATAATAATCTTTTATTTTTGGTTGAATTGGACTTTATATTTAAGCATTAGTAAATATTTTTTTAAGTTTTAGTATAAATAGAATACTTACTCAAAAGTGTCCAAAACATGTGTCCTTATAATCTAATTCTGTTGTAGTATTTGCTAAAATAATGTTCTATTAGAGTTTATTAAACATATCTAGCTAGCTAGATAACTTCAGAAAGTAATTAAGCTACCATATATTGAGATTAATTTAGAGAAAAATTAATAATATTTCTAGCTATGATCTAGAACCAACAAAGACTCTTTTATCTGCCTCATATTTTCCTGATTAATTAACTTATGATCACTTGTTAATTAATTTATGTGTCAAAACTATAACCAATTAAATTAGCATCTTAATTAAAACTTTAATTAGAATCTTTAAAAAAACGAATGTGACATTTGATCATACGTTATCGTACACTAAGTTCTGTAGTCTCGATTTGAAATGTCGATCTCTTACGTACCAATCCAAGAACTGGAGATTATATAGCTAGAACGAAATGGATTGCACAACTGTAATCAATCATTCCTATTTCTTAATTAATTAGTAAAATTAAATATACATAATTAAACATATCATTACTGATCAACATGTCAGAGATCATCATCTGACCCTTTTGCATTGTATATATATATATATAACACTAATTAAAGAAAGGGTTAATTCTAACTAGTGTTTTGCTTAATTAATTGCCTTATCTCTCCAATGTCTTTAAATTATTGTCGATCTTATAACCCACACTGTTTGTTCTTGCGCACTGTAGGAAGCTCGATCTACGTACATGCACCACATGCTTATGTTTTTGAGAGAAGTTGATCGATCGATTTCAAGCATTAATATATTATATATATTTGATGCACTTGTCTTTTGAAGATGTATAATGTAATGTCTCCCCTTATAATTACTTTCATGGCACCTTCCTCCTTTGTCCCTTTTCTTTCTTTCTTTTTTTTTTTGTTTTTTTTTTAATATTATTGCGCGTAGAGTCCGTAATCCAACTTCATCCCAAACGGTACTCTATTACTAATATTCAAGAAGGTTGCAGGATCAAAATCTCGTAAATATACATGAACAATCGATTCCTAACCTTCCAGATACTCCCATTAAAGGTACGTAAAAATCAGTAGACCATGCAGTGATTTTTATGAATAATAAAAGAAAAAAATTGTATATATATATATATATACACAGAGAGAGAGCTAGGCTGATATATATGCTATCGGTAGTACGGAGGCCTCCGTAGTATCAAATTATTTTCAATGATGCAGCTTCTAAATCGACGATCGGCTCCGTTAGATTTGATCTATATTATTAAAAGTATTTGGAAATAAATTTCATAATTTTTTGACATTATTTGGTTAGTAATCAAAATGTCTCAAAATTGACAATTTTAATGGTAGATGAGATGCGTTTGTGAATTTAACGGTGTAATCTGATAAAATTTTTATAGAATTTTTTTTTTCACTATTTAGAGTAAGATCAGTACTTCTGATCTTAAATTCAAGTTTTTATCATCATGTTTTATGAAATTTTCATTTTTAACTGTTCATTTTTAAACTAGTCATTCGATACGTAAATGATGCCGAAAATTTATAAAATTTAGTTTCCAAATATTTTTAATAGTGTAGATTAAGTCCAGAGCCATTTGCCGATTTGGAAGGCGCAACATTGAAAATAATTTGGTAGCACGGAGACTTCCGTGCTACCAATAGTATACCAGTCCAACTCTCTCTCTCTCTCTCTCTCTCTCTCTCTCTCTCTCTCTCTCTCTCTCTCTATATATATATATATATATATATATATATATATATATATATATATATATATATATATATATATATATAATTGAGCTAGAATACTTTTAGAAGCACCAAGTAGGTGGTACTTTAGAGTTTTTAGCCCTTGGATAGAAAGATGTGAGGTTGAGATGATGGTGGTAGGTGAATAGTGTTTGATCCAAAGAATATTAGTAATCAAGTAGTGGATCCAAGGGCTAAAAACTTAGAAGCAGTGGACTTGGTGCTTTTAAAAGTATTCTAGCTCCACTATATATATATATATATATATATATATATATATATAGTTGAGTTAGAATACTTTTAAAGCACCAAGTAAGTGTACTTTAGAGTTTTTAGCCCTTGATAGAAAAATGTGAGGTTGAGATGATGTATATATATATATATATATATATATATATATATATATATATATATATATATATATATATATATATATATATATATATATATCCCACATGCATGATGCATCCTCCCAAGCTACTTAGATCTATATTGTATTAATTAAATATGAAGCATGAGCTATAGCTCAGTAGTGGTGAAGCAATTATTGAGCCCATCCACTGATAGTGCTTAGTTGTTTTGTGCTCATTATAATTAGAGTCTATATATATATATATATATATATATATATATATACATAGTGCTCTTCTCTAATGTGTAGTTGTCCAAGGACTTGGCCATTTTTTCCTTCAAAAGAACCTCTGTATGTCCTTGTAACATGGGTGGATGTAGATATGGCTGACACCAATATTAATAATTCTTCTAAGTGTGACATTGACTAGTACCAAACAACATGCATAGTGTTGTCTCCATTGATCTAAATTTTCTCATGTTCACATACTCTAAATCATGCATGCCATTCGATCTCTGTACTATATATATAATTATTAATATAAGGGGCCAGAAAAATAAAAGGCAAAAAGAAAAAAAAAGAAAAAAGAAAAAGGAATCCACTAGCTTATGATATATAGTTTACTTGCATATATGCTTAATTAATCAGGGTCTATTAATCAAATTGATTCAAACACAGTAATCTAATTATTAACATTGCTTGTGAGGGGAAAAAAAGGAATAATGATATACTAGCTAATACCTCATGATGCCTAGTGAGACTTATATTTTTGTTGCTTTGACCTATATATGGTGCAAATGTAATTAAATTAAGATGCTTATATAATCTTAAGATTAAATAATCAACATCCATTAACAACCTGAGTTCACCATTAATTGTCATTATTATTATTTTTGTGTGTGAATAGAGAGATACGCTAATTAAAAAGAAAATTAAGGTTATGAGTTATGTAGAACATGCAAAATGCACTTAATAATAAAATTGTTTATTTTTTTTTTCCCGTTTTCTAAGAATTGTCGTAGTCCTCGTAATCCAGTACTGTGCCCAAGTCAATCTCGTTTTCGCTTATATTTTCATATACAACGAAAAATTTAAACTTCATTTTTATTGAGAAGATGAATAAAATTTTAATCTCCAAAATTAAAAGTTACATTTCAAAGCATTAATTATAGTGACATATATATATATATATAGAGAGAGAGAGAGAGAGAGAGAAAGAAAGAGAGAGAGAGAGAGAAAAAGAAAGAGGGAGAAAAAGTTGGACTACTATGCTATTGTATAATAATATAATTATATATATATATAATATTTTTTTCGTGAAAACAAAATTGAGATAATAGTATACTAACTAATAATTAATACACTCTGCGGAGTCAAATAAAATTTTAAAACTAATTTTACAACAAAAGAATTAAAGTGCATTGTAGAAAAGTTTTTGTTGATTGATAAAAAAGATGCCACACCACTCAATCGATCATGTCACATTTTCTTTCCTTTTCTTTTTTCTTTTCTGTGTTTGCGTGTTTCTTAATCTCTCTCTCGTTTACTTACTATAGGAGGGTTAGGAAGAGTATTGATTGATCTTTTTTTGTTCTTCTTTCAAGTACTCATGCATGGTATGAATATGGGTTTGAATTGACTCAAGCAAGACCCTGTTCATGAATTCTCGTGACGCGCTTCTTTCGTGGAAAAGCAAAAACCAACACTCGCTCCATTTCCCACGACACTTTCCTTTTCCTTCGAGACTTAATTTGCTGATCAGTCAATGCAAATATATATATTGATCACTTTTTGGCCCACATGCAAACTGTGAGATCGATCGATTGCATGATCGATGTTTTTATATTTAAACTCTAGATCATTTGTTATAATCTTTCAATCCAATTAATTAACTTCTTATATAAATTGTTGTAAAATATAAGTTTCACAATCCAATTTCGTTAACTTAATATATACTGATGCGTCGATAATGCATGCAGAAGTAATAAATAAAGCAGTATTAAGAGACTATATATATATATAATTAATTTTTCTATCAGCGATACAATAATATTTAGCCAACTAAATTGGATTGTGAGATTTGATTGATAATGAATTAAAAATTGAGGACCAAATTAAATATCATGCGTCTTATATAGTTTGACGACCAAAAGTATAATCTAGCCTATAGATTATTAAAATACTTTTATGCGGTAACTTAATTTACTGTTTGAGTTTTGAGCAATAAGTGGTGATTCCATATAGCATGTCCTCTCTCTAATTCAATTAAGTTCGCGTTTTGAATCTATTAAAAAGTAGAAGTGTTGAATATAGAATTTTAAAGCATTATTATCTGATAGTTATAAGTTTTCAGTGACAAATAATCTATCATTTTATATGATTGGATTGATATGATCGCAACTTGGTTAATTGGAACCCAAATTTACCAAAAATGAAAAGAAAGTCGGTTTCTTCTAACGAGACAATTCCGCAGAGTGTGGAGACTATTAATTTCTAAACCTTTTTCTATAAAATCGATCTTTTAAGTAACACTGAAGTCGTCTTTTGTATAAAAATGCTCAAAATTATCGATGGACATCTTTATAATAAACGCCAAAGTAAATATTTTTATTCTCAGTAAACTTATAATTCCGATCAAATTGCAGTTTCAGAACTGCACTTGTTCCTCTACTCAAAGGAGATTCAAGGGCTTATCGGGCTTTCGCGCCGCATCGCAATGCTCGATCCCTCACTACCAAACTAGGCCTCACTACCATTCGATCGATAGATGCAGGCCGAACTATCGGGTCTCGATCTCGACTTAAATCGAATGGAGGCCCAAGTTTATATTGTGCATACTCTAGGCCTTCTTGGAGACTAGACCATTTAACATATTATCTTCAAGGTTTAAAACTCCTTGTATATATATATATATATATATATATATATATATATATATATATATCTATATGAGTCCGGCTATGGTGCTTGTAAAGGAAAGCACCAAAACACCTTTGATCATTTTCATCCGTTAGATTATACTATTCAACCAACCACCCACGTAACCCAAGGGGCCCACATCATCCTAACCGCACATCTATTAATCCAAGGGCTAAAAACTTACAAGCACCAATGACTTGGTACTTTTAAAAGCATAGGAGCTCAATTCTATATATATATAACTCGTGTGCAGGACATTTTTTGCTCACTAAATGATCTTAGCCCGCGTTAATTGAAAGTTAGGATTTAGATGCACTGCAAGATCACACTATTTAGCCCGTTGTTAATTTCATCGTTGCTAAAGATGGGGGTGTATTAATTAATCTTATTTTTTGTGTACATAAATTTACTGCACACTACATCATGGAGCTGAACATGCAGTACTGACTCCTTCGTGTTCGACCTTCAATACATAGGGCATGAGTGCCTATATATAAAGATTAAAATATTAGAGAATTCTGAAATTATAAAAGAATGACAAATTTTATAAGATCTAGATTAAACTAAGGGATTTGTTGCTTAGAACATGACAAATATTGGTGAGTTTAATTTCCTTGTCCTATTCAGCCCCAGTGAATCTTGTAATTAAATATAAATGCAAGTTCAAACCACCTTCATGTGCCCTATCCTTGTTTCCTGCAAAACTCTAGCATGCCATGATAACATATATATATATTATATATTGGTCTTGGGTTTAGAGAACACCTCTAATTAATTAAGTACCCTTTTAAAATTGTGCACATTTCCTATAGACCTCACTTAAATTGTATATCCAATACATGTTTGTGTAGATTTATACTTTTTTTAATCCCTTGGTCATGTAGAGGTCCAAGGAAATGGACCAAATGGCTTGTGGGTGGAGGGAGAAAGAGGAAGCACATGGTATCTCTTTTGAGAAGCACATGGAGATTGAATTTGTCTTTTATGTTTAGCGCGAGAAGATCCGCTCAAATATTGTTAATATATTGACATACATGATGTAGAGATATTTTGATTTGATTACACGTGTAATTTGAGACACCACATGTGTGACGCACTCTCAGAATTTGTAATTGTCCTATATGCGCGATTAAGGTATAATAGAACTAAACTTTTTAATCCGTCTACAGTATTTTGAGCGGCCTAAGAGGTCAAGAGAGTTATTTCGTTGCATTTTGAATGGTAGTAAGTTAAAACATTTCTTTTTTCTTATACAAATCTTTGTAACATAATAATGGCATTTAGAATTTAAGGAGGGTTGTGAGTATTTTCACTAAGAACAAATTAACAATTTTCGCTTTGATTTATTTATTACCACCAATGCATATATAACAAGAAACAACCAATACATCAATTGCTAACGCAAAGCATATTGAAAGCCCACGAATATATAATTAATGCTCCTCTTTGTTTTACATCTGCACCAATTAATAATTTGAAAATGACATGTATATATAAATATATATATAGGACTTTGGACTCGATCACATTTGGAAAGATGAAGTGACACATACAGGATCATGGTAGTAGACCAATAAATAATAATAATAATAATAATAATAATCACGCGAGTCACACGTGAGATGTAACGAGCAATCATCTGAATATATCAAGCTAATGCAAAGATTGGTTTTCTGCGGTTCAGACATCCCTGTCCCTGGCGCACTCGGGCGGCATGGACGAGTACCTGGACCGGTCGGTGCAGTAGTTGTAGATGGTGTACTTGTCGCGTACCCAGCTCAGGCTGCGGTATTGCGCGCCGTCGAGATCCTGGAACTCTTTCTGGTCCCACCACCGCATGCCCTGACTGGCGCAGAACTTGGCCTCGACGGAGGCCTCGCAGCCGTCGATGTGGAAGCTGCGGTATGAGGCTATGAATGGGGCATTCGACCAGTCGGTCTTTTCCAGGCCCCCGCGGGTGGCCCAGTCGTCGGCATTCCACAGGCTAGAGTAGATTTTCATCGGCTGGTCGAACGGGAACCGGACGCCGAGATCCTTGCAGTTCTTGAACACCCGGATTGGGACCTCATCCACAAAGAACCTGCAGGTTTGGTGGTGGACCCCAAAAGAACCATATTGTCACAGCCACAAAAACAATTCAAGGTCCAACTTGTTAATACTAACTGGGCCAAAACTACCCTAGACTAGCTAGGGCTTGAAATTGTTGTAATAACTAAGAGTGTCACCGACCGTCCCTAGAGCAAGTAACAAAGGGTTTGATAGATGGTTGGTATCCGAGACCCGAGATTGATCGAATCCTAATTGATTCACATTTCCAGCTAAGTTTCGTTTGAGTACTTGTGTTACACGAAGCACTATGTTAACATACCTGCCAGTAGTTTTGCATTGCAATAAAATCAGAAACACCGAATTAGAGTTTCTGCTTTTGAGGCTGAGAAACTCATTTTGCTTTTCGCCTGTTGCAACAAAGTATCTAGACTTTAATCTCTGCCAAACATCTTATCGAAGGCCGCTTTTGCAGAAAGCAGAAGCGAAGTCAAACAAATAGGCCTTATTGATTAGTCTAGGATGGCAAGGGTGGAATATATATAGGATTAGATTGGAATTATCAACTAACATAGTTAATTAGTAACTCCTCTAAATATAGGTTAAAAAAAATAAATAAATGAGGAAGAGGTTGCAGCTTACACAATCTGGTACAAGTTCCAGAGAACAGAGTAGGAATGGTAATCATGGGTGGGATCAAACCAGAGGTAAATCCTCTGCTCTCTGTCCCCTTTACCCCCTGTGAACACATTGGTCTGCAGTATGTAAGGCTGGCCTGTCCTGTTGCCCAGGAACTCAAAGTCTATCTCATCATGCTCTGAGTTCTGAGAAGATAGCTGAAACCCAAAAACCCAGAAAAACATACTTTTTTTTGTTATAAACAAAATCAATTCATAAAAAAGGAAATAGACTCACTAAAAAAAGATTTGAGTTTGTTCTACTAAAATAAGAGCTTTATTAAATTTGACAGATACATGACTAGCTATCAATCATTAGTTATTATAGTTTTACTGTAGTTAATTAAATTTTGACAAAACTACTGTTGGATTCACTTGTGCTATTTACAATTTATTTGATTTAGAGTCACTCAAACCAAAATATTACATGGTGAAGGAGTGTCAATACAAAAAAAATAAAGTAAAATAGAAATGAAATCTACTTACATAAAATGCAGTTACTGTGCCAGCAGAATCCCCTGGGACTAGCTTCATTTGCATGCTGAAGTGGCCAAACAAGTAAGAGCCACTTGACTGAAACCCAGTTCCTGGAGTAAAGTAGCAGTTAAACACCAAAAGCAATTTTAACACTCAAAAAAAGTTGTCTATGTTATAAACCATCTTAGAATTTTCTCTTTTCTTTTTTTCTTTTTTTTTTGTGTTGCAGCAATATATATTTACCTGTGTTTTTGTCCAAGTAAAGCTGGACCTCATTTCCACCATTGATGTACTTGATGTGATCAAAAGCCCATGTGGGCACATAGTTCTTTTGGAATGGCACATCTATGGGCTTCCTTGGTGCTGCTCCCATGGTGGTCTTAAACACCAAACCAAGATAACAAAGCAAGAGAAGAGAAGCCAAAGTTGTAGAAGCCATTTCTCTTAATCTCTCCCTCTCTCTCTCTCTCTCTCTCAAGTAAAGGAGATAGAGAGAAGGGTTATTGTCACTGAATGAAAACTGCTACAGCTTGAGCTTTATATAGGGAGAGAGAGAGAGAGAGCTCAACATTATTAAATATGAACATACTGTAGTCATTCTGGGACCAAGATGTGATATAATAAAAAGAGAAATGTTGTGGTGGTGCAACTTACAACTTAAGAGTGTTAGTATGTGTAGGTCTTTTGCTGGTAACAGCTATCCAAACAATTATTGTCCTAACCAAAGGTAATACCCAAAAAATCAATCTAACATAAAATGATTCACGAATAGTTTAACAACATTCTATAACACATGCATGACGAAGATCAGATAGATCATACTATGTGCGCAAATAAAAGGTATAATATGTAACAATTCATATCTTTAAATGGCAAATCATACAGAAGTAGAATCAGAGATCTTACATATTCGAGGGGACTTAGTTAAAATTAACTATAATGCCGCGGTCCAGAAATAGTGTTAACAGAAGAGATAAATGAGTGTGAGTACAAGTGTTTGCTCATTTTCCACTATGTGAAATTCTGAGTGGCAGCAGTCAATGACAGCATAGGACTATCATTTATTTAATTACTTATTCCTCCATTCATGTGCATCATATTACATTTGATTATATATCCCAAGGGAAGCATACTCTATATATATATCCACTTTTCTTTTCCCTTCTAAAGTTAAAATATAAGTTTGTCCCCTGCACTTTTAGATATATATTATTTGCAGGGTTTCTTAACTTTTACCTAATCATGAGTCATTGCAATTTTCTGAATTGATAATTTCATCTCTTACTAGCAAAAATTGTTTTATTTTTTTTATTTTTTATTTTTGAGTGCTATGAGTGCATATCACAATTTGCCATGGGGTGATGCTACATTCACCGACTCCGTGAATGCCGTAGATAAAAGGGTCCCCACAGCTTTAATTTAATGACTTCATTAACTTAATAGAGGGGACCAACTCATAGTTAGAGTATGTTGCCTTGGGATTTGGGATAGAAATCCATGTGCATACACAAATTAAAAGTGTTGTGCTATGAAAAATTCATAACTTGCATCAGACGGTTCTTAGAATACAGAGTCTGATTCAAGGCGAAAGACACACTAACAAATTAAAGATTAGTGTGACCGGAGATCCATCCGTGGCTTTCGCTGCTGTTTCTGTTGCTTTATGATTCGAATCAGTATTTTGATTCAGGTAGAGAGGTGGTTCTTAACCCACCGTGAGATGCATTTTACAAATTGTTTTTTTATCTATCTTTGTGCCCAAAAGAGAGCAAATTAAAGAGCATCACATGTTCCCATGTTACTAAACTCCCACTAATTAGGCTCAATCTAGTATAAGATTTGTTTCTGCTTCAACTGGAGCAGGTTAGAACTGGGACAAAACTACTTAATTAGATTCAACACTACACACCCCAACCACATGGCCTCATGAAGATCAACACTTAATTAAAGAGGACCATGCTAAATCTCATTGACCATTCTTAATGAAGTTCATTTGAACACTAGTATAACATCTGCAGTACTAGCAACTACACTAATTTTTATTACTAGGACCACAAAGAGCTAATATATATATATATATATATATAGATATACAACACCTAAGACAAAGATATGACAAAGGATATGCATGATCAATGAACCTTCATCTATTAATTGTTAATTATCCCCAAGCTCTATTCGCTGCGTAAAGTATCAAATAGTTAGACTAAATCTTTGCTAGAGGACTAGAAAAAAACTTCATTATATTATGGATGGGGAGCACATAAATCTCACTGACCATCTTAGACAAAATGGTCGAAAAACACGACGATCGATCTGAATAAAAGAAGGATCAACAGCCAGAAAAAAAATAAAAAAAGAGGTTTATTTTAACAACCTTTTGATCTCCACCCAATTAATTACTGATGATCAGCACAAAACACCTTTAAAGTTTCTGTTCAAACACACCATCCTTAATTTCTTGTACTGACTATGATTCCGACCTGGGTGTAAAAATGAGAGATTTGTTTTTGCTTTGCAAGAACATTTTAATTCATTACTAATTCATTCTTTCAGATTTCAGAATTAGTCCCTCTATTTCATTCAAAGCCACAATTCCTAGATCTCTCATAGCAGTAGAATTGCCTTGTATCATCATTCCACAAGTACAATTACATATGCATCAACACTGAGAATGATAACCTAAATATGTTAAGCCCTATCTATTCTCCTTTGTTTAAAAAAAGAAAAGAAAAGAAATTCAACCACCCACATATATAGTATGGAGATCCCTGTATCTTCTTCTTATATCACAAATATTTCACAGAACAAGATAAGCACCACAACTGAGCAAACCAGTAGAACAATCATCACATCACATTACCTGATGGGACCTAGAGGCTGCTCACCTACCATTTTGTCTCTCTGTCTCAAATACATTCAGAGGTGATTAACTCTTTACCCCCCACCCAAAAAAAAAAAAAAAAAAACCTCCTCTCCAACCATGCCATTCTTGTTGTTACCCTTTGCTAAGTCTCTTAACTGAATCAATCATGCACTCAACAAGATATATGCATGAATGCATGGTTGGATATCTTCAGTTGTATTGTATCCACATTACATGTGTTGTTCACACCCACATGTGCTGCTATGAGACCTCATTAAGCCTCTGCACTGTACAAGCATTGTCGGTGTGTCTACCGATGATGTGGGCTCAGAAAACATTTGAAGAGACGGAAAGAGTATCAATTAGACCTACCTTCATGAGCATGCATGCATGGTTTTGTACTTAAAATGGTGATTGCCCAATTGTTTTTGATGGGCCAACTAATTTTCTTAGTTGGAGATTACATGACAAGACATCAACATTTATCAACACACTATTCATGAAAATGATCAACATATTCAGAAAAAATTCGACCCCCCCCCTCTATCTAATAGATATAATGTTATTGTAAGTACCTGATCATTAAGACTATTTCTGGGTTATTTCTGGTTATATAGAACTTCCAGTAAAAATGGTATCAAGGTTGATCATAAACTGCACAATTATGTAATATTGTGGGTTTAGTCGTCACCGTAAACACATCTTACGTTGTGTCAGATTGATTTCTTAGTTGGCACTTGTACTACCTGAATTATTCAAAGCAATCCATTTGCCATATTACTTAATGAAACAGAGTTGTCAGTTGATGACTGTTATAGATCACCAACTTAATTGTTGCAGATCCAACAATGGCATGTTAGTTGCCTTTCTTTTGTGGGGGGGGGGAGTAGGCAAATCTCAACCACCTTCCATGTACTTTGCATCAAATAGAAATCAAGTAGAACCCCATGACTGATCATGAGTTGGACAAGTTAAGAAGTGATTCAATTGGAGCTTACTCTATGAAACATTACCTAGACCACATAATCTAATTCCAGTCAGTAGTGTGCAATCTAATCATTCAATTACATAATAAACTATAATAGGAGTCTTATTTTTCTTCTTCTTCTTCTAACCACCCTCTGAAAATGCCTTAGGTTCCTTACAAAAATACTCTTGTAAGGCTGCTTCTATAAAGTTTAGTACCATAATGACCGATAACTTAAGAAACGATGTGTTACGGATCAATCCTTCAATCACATAATAACATATCATATCAACAAGGACAGTTTAAGAGCTTTCTAGTAATATCAAGAACAACAGAGGGTGAAGGAGAAATATTCTTTTAATGTGCTTTGTACATGGTAAAAGTGCAAAATCAACAACATTTTCTTCTGCTAGATAATGACTACACCAGGCGATTATCCTACCGATAGAAATTTCAGTTAATGAATATAACAACTGTATAAAAGTTAATCATGCGCTAGTAACAAGCACTTACAGAAAATAAAACCAAGATGACAATGGCTTCATAGAGCAGCGAAAACCTACAGTATATGACAGCAAGGCAGTTACTATCACTATGAAGAAATCAATTTTTCGCATAATTAGAAAACAAGAGCCTGGGATATAAAATTTTCCAAGTTACTCCTATGAGAATGACTAGCGACTAGGTTGGAAACAATAAGAAAGGAAGTTCCATTTGTTTTCTAAGCCACGCTTTTAAAGTAACTTCTCTACTCAAAAAAAAGAAAAAAAGAGGGACATGTAAGTTTTTGGTGAGCCTAAGCCTACAACTTCTGAATGAAAGACTGGACTAAATAAACTTTTAGAACCCAATGACAGAAGCACAAATTTGAAGCTTCGAGAAACAAACTATAGAGGGCATTTTCAAAGAGCTCGATTCAAATAACACTCAGCTAAATCTTCACCTGCTCAAACAGGTTGGGCGAAACGAAATTGCTGGTTATATTTGAAATGAATAGAAACAATATAAAAATTGCAGTAACTAAATTCCTTGTCTCCATGATTACAAAACAAATCTATTTCCGATTCCCATATAATGGTCAGAAGATAGGTCTTTATTTTCCCCCAACATACCGCATCCCCCTTCCCTTTTGCTATATTAGGTCCACAAATTAATCTGAGTCTCAATATTATAATACATTGTAATTATGGTCATGAAAATAAACTATAATGAGTAAGAGAATACAACAGAAGAATATGACTATGGTTATTGGAACATATATCACGAGTAATACAAAGCATATGCAGACAAAAAAAAAAAGAAGAAAAAAAAGAATTAAAGAAATCATCTATATGTATTCACAGCAGATGTAACTTCCTTGACCACCAATGTGTATGAATGATGAGGGCATCCCAGTGCAAAAGGCTCGATAAGGAAATAATAAAGCAAATGCTATCTGCATCAAGAAGCACCCTTTCATGGTGTGTATCACACAAGCATCTAAAATAGCCAGTGTTTCCTTCTGGGCTTGCATTGGCCAGGAAAATCTACAAAAAGAAACAGAGAAGGTGGATAATCAGATATTATTATGTTCACAAGAGAGAGAGAGAGAGAGATTAATAAGATATAACGTAATATTCAATATTCAAAAGAACCATACATGTAGAATATCACAAAGTGCAATGAATAAGAGAAATTTGAGTTCTGACCTCGGGCTTCATATATTGAATTGTAGTGAACTTCAGACCAGAAACTTAGCCATAGCTCTGTGTCAAAATAAGAACCTTTCAGGGTCAACACAAGCTCCATGACAGTAATTACCAATAAAAAGAAAAAAAGAAACATTTGTTCTTTTTCCGTAGAGTAGAATTACGCCAATATTTTACTACATGGCTAATTGTTTACTAAAGAAGACAATCATCATTTGTAGTCTAGAAGCTACAGTTTTTCGATTGTTTCTCAGTTCCTCAGAGAAAATGTGCAACTATACCGATCACATCTGAAACAATTAATTTAAAATTTGTGTTGTTGCCTAAGATCGGTGATTATAGCTACAACACTCTCATATTACCTCTTTTGGGGGGCTGATGTCGTGGGACAATCTCAACAAAACAGGTGTCTCTGAATGATGTTAGAAGACAAATCTTTGCTGCAAACTGCAAAAAAAGAAAGTAAAAATAAACATTACAGATACATTTTAGCATGAAAGGAATTGTAGTGCTTTACAAGTTGCTATGCCATCATAGCTAGCAAATGGACAAGCTAACATAAAAGGAATCATGAAATCAATCGATAAGCAATAACGACAAAGAAGTAAGAATTAAGCAAAAGCTCTTTCATATCAACTGTTTTAAGCATACTTATTGCTTTCTTTTGTTTTGATTTGCCAAAACACTAAAACAAATAGAAGCTTTTGTAGAGTAAGGGGAAAAAATGCATTACTTGCTGATATGTTACTCACAAGTATATTTTTGATAAAATAATAGGCATCTTGTGGTAAAAAAAGGCCACAACAAAAAGTATGAAGAATGATATGGCATATTCTGATGTTTTCAATGTGAAAGGAAATTATGATACTATGCATAAAATACTAGACCTTGTCAGCTGCGGCTTGTAGTGTAAGATGGTCTCCCCATTCACCAGATCTGTTATATGTAATGCATTAATACCGGACACAAGATTTTATTTCATTCACACTTTATAAGGAACAAACAAACAGAAGTGAAGTAATTGGCTAAAATACAATCACTGATATCACAAGTTAAATTTTGGGAAATATCATACTTAGCCATTTTCTTATAATATTGCTTGTACTTCATGGGGACATAACCTTCATATAAAGAACGGAACTCTTTAAGCTGGATAAGAAAAAGAAAATGAACATGTAACAATGAGAATTAGCATTTATCTCGAAAGATACAGCACAAAAAAATGAAACTTCAATTGATTTAATAGAGTGTAATATTAGTGGGCCTCCACCCAATATGTTACAAAATAATCAGAATTAACTAAATAGAGCATGAGAACAGAATGCTGATTTCAACCTACCCATAAAAGGAAAGACAATAATTCTTCTCACAAAACCCACTTGCCATGGCTAAAAGAGAATAAAGGAGAATTGCTATGACTCCAAAAATTCTCTTTGCCTTAGTCTAATAAATAGATATGATACTGTCAGGAAATATAAATAGAGAACAAAATACCTGCTTTACTATTTCCTTCCGGACATGTTTATGATGCTCTGGTGATCTGTACAACTGGTCTGAGAGTGCTCGAAACTACAAAATACCGATGCCAATTAGAAAAATTCAAACAAGAATTTCCAGATATATTTGCATAGTTAGCCCTTCAAATAAGTCTAACATATGCCAAACGAACAGAGTTTGCAAAGCTGACACGGATTTATGAACCTGACAGTTGCCGTCCCCAGAGACCTTCACTTCCCATAAGCCGTAAGCTTGTAACCTATCAGATTTTGAAGCATTAAAAGCAAACACAAGGCTGCAGGTGTGAATTAGATGATTGCTAGAAATTTCTCTTCTATAATTTTCTACTCTGCGCTGCATTATCATAAATAAGCCCTGGCCTTGAAGAAAAATCATGCAAGCCTATAGTAGGGCATACATGGAAGGAAAATAATGATATCCTGCATGGCTGTGGAAACATATCTTTGTACTGAAAGGGCATAGTTGCATGTAAAGTAAATTAAATGTGCAGAAACAAGTTCATGAAAAGCATAAGAGAACACATGACAGAAACTTTAGAGAGTTTTAGGAAAAAAAGGCTTATCCTCCTCGCATAAAAGTACTGTTGGCCTAACAACTTAAATAAACAATACCAATGTCTTTACTCTATGCTACATTATCAGAAAGGATATGTATTCTGATCATTTAATTTCAACTGTATTGAGGAGAGATCTTAGGTCGGAACTTGAAATATATGAAGCCACTATATACTAGAAGCTAGAAAATCCGAAGGAAAACAAAAATGTACTACATAAGTGTAAATGGTAAAAAAAAACAAGTAGACTTGATAAACAAGAAGGGAACATGAATAGGTTAGGTTGCTAGATATCATGAAGGCTGCAGCATGTTTGGTGCAAAACGTTTCAAGAAGGTAGGTACCTTTGGAGAAGGCGCTGATGATCTAGGCCGGCATCACTTAAATTTGGAATAAATGTGTTTATCCGAGGAACGTGCTGCAGAGATGTCAGATATCGAGAAATATCAAAATGACCTCATTTCAGTCAAGTACAAAACTATCGGTGAGCAAACAAATAGAGACCGGAAAATTTAGTAATAATGAATAATACAACTAGATGAAAAGCAAAGAAAGAAGACGGAAACACGTTGTTAAGGTTCAGTCGTAAAGAATATCTGACATTTCACAGTATATATGGCTTCATGAGTTGTACAACTCACACCAAAAAGCCACCCACTAGTAGATGGTGACATGCATGGATGGTTTTGATTTCTGGCCAAAGGGAGTAATTTATTTCCAGAATCTTTAAACAGAATTTGCCTTGTAACTGAAAAGCCACCCACTGATAGATAGCAACATGCATGGATGATTTTGATTTCTGAACAAAGGGAGTTATTTATTTCCACAATCTTTATACATTAGAACCTATTTTGTTACGCGAACATGAAAATTTTTTTAGTTGTTTAATTTTCCATTTCAAAAAGGTACTGTAAGAAAGCCTCTAAGTAAGATAGCATTTTGAAATTCCCGCTGAAACCATATCAAATTAATGACAAGAATTTCTACAGGTAATTTAAAGGACAAGAAAGAAGGCACACACAAAGGGCATATGCTGAATAGGATTTCAATCTCCCAAGAACACGAAAGCAGAGAATTCATGAAGAAAAATTGCAGTTAACTTACAGGAATTGAAGACAGGTTGGAAAGGCGTTTGGCAATTGCACCATCTAAATTGGCATATTCTTCTGAAAGGACAATAGCTATCATCCTATCATCATCTGTTTGGCTTTTCTGGCTGCTCAGGGAGGTTGAAGTTGAACTAGATGAAGCACCATCATTCTGCATCATATGCGCCATGGTGCACCCTGAGTATAATAATGTAACAAATTTGATCAAGCAATACTCACAGATGTTCAGTCGTGCTTAATGAGAAGATTAAAACTAGATCAAGCAAATAGTAAAGCTCTGATAGGATTGTTCACATAATCTAGAATTGGGAGCCTCTAAAATCAAACAAAAAGTACCATAAGACAAGTGTTTACTAGCGTGTATAAAGCAAATGAAAATGTAAAATGAGATTCAAAAAAAGAAAAAGAAAAATCAAGTGATGGGAGACACGAATTAAAATCTCAATCCACGTATGTCCTAATTTGTAACCAGTAACCACCTGGCCAACCAGAAAAGATTTAAGACTATAAGCTAGGAAAGAGTGATCAAAGTACACAAGTAAATGTTATTTTTAATGCCAAAATATGGCCACATCTCTAAAAAGTCCGTCCCAAAAAAGTGAATTGGATAAAATTGGAGAAAATGTAAAGTTCATGTCTTTCAAAACTATAATTTGCTTACGTTACTAAATGCTTCAAAGTATTATATACTACATTGGAAACTTCGACATGAGATAAATGTCATTTGTGTTGCCTAGAAGAGTAATATTGACCAAGCAGTGTGGGGCACTGTGAAGTGATCAGAAGAAGAGAGAAAGTGGCAATAGAAATAGAAACAAGGATGTAGGAGAAAGGAATGATTTTGTTGCACTAAAATAGTAGAAAAGACATATAAGAAGAAGCAGGTGAGAGAACGATGGTCATTGTAACTGTACTTGTTTCAATAATCAACATCCGAATATAGCTTTCATTTTTGTTTTCCTATTCCTAAACTCAAAATCCAACCTCTTAGCTCAGATTTTTTTAGACAGAAAGAATTTTCGACCTAAAACATATTATACATTTGTACCTATTACCGTATCAACCCTTAAGAGCATCTCTCTTTTATTTAATTAGTTTCATCCACCCAGCATATCCTTATAAAAGCCCGTATCAGTACCATTTCCGCAAAGATACCATTTTGGAATCGAATTGGATTGCAGGATCCACAAGCTTCGGCAATACACTAATCATCATAAACGAGCAAACCATCATTCCCCTTTCCAGATCTTTCCACTACTTTATATAAATTTCATGATACACACATAAATTTCTCAACTAAATGCAGCTAATCTTAATCAATTCGTTCTAAACTCTAGTTCCTGCAAAATCGACCTGATCACATCGATCAAAAATGCGAAGCTAGACCTATCCAAACAGCTTTGAGATCGCAGCAAAAGATCCATGAACAATGTTTACAATCAAAAAAATAAGATGACGAACAGAGATCAAGCAATACCTAGGAGAGGAAACGGAGCTGAGGAGAGGCGACCTCGAAATCGAAATCGAAATCGAAGTCGAAGGCGACGACGAAGAGGATTAAGAAGGGGAATGGATCCCACGGAGACGAATCGGAGAGGGCGAAGCTTCGAAGAATCCTTCCTCCAAACGACGCCGATCGATTCGAGCGTGTGCACTCGGGCGATTGGGGAAGAAGAAGAAGAAGAAGAAGAAGAAGAGGAGGAAGGGGGAGAAGAGGTCGAAGGAATTAAAAATAGTAGAAAATTAATAAAAAACAATATAATAAGGATAAAAAAATGGAGTGAAGGAGACGAAATTTAATAAATAATAATTAATTAATATTCAATAATAATGGCTCGTTATATATTATTATTGTTATTAATTATTATTATTATTATTATTATTTTGGTCACAAAGGACGGATGAACCAACACGAATATACGGATTTTGTTTTTAAATTGATTTTTGTACACTTTATTTAATTCGACCACACGGACAAAAGAGAGATCGCGTCAGTACACGTGGCAATTGAGGATTGGTAGAATGGGTAGGTGATGGCGCTAGGCCCGGCACTGGTTTCAGAACGAGTAAAATGGGCGCGTGAGAGGCGTTGACGAGTTCCGTTTTGGGAGCCCAACGCGAAGTCGGCGCCGGAAACGCCTTCTTCAGCGACTTTGAAACCGAAATAAATGGTCGTTGGATTACACTTTGGTTTGGTTTATACTTTTATACATAGCTGCTGTACATACAGTCGATAACAATGAAATCGGCAACGCAGTAAGGATCACGGACGACTTTGTCGTGGACACGTCCAACCACAACGTTGCGAGTTCCATTTGAAGTAGAGACTTTTGTAACGTATCCATCTTTTCTTTATGCTTCGAACGTTATAGCTAGCGTATCAACCATGAACGACGTATCTGATCAATTACAGGATATAAAAACACCAGCTTATTTCCCTAAGTAATATTATGCTATGCATATCTCGATTAGTTGATTACAATATATTTCTTACGACTATTTCGATATAGTTTCTATAATTTTACTGAAAAAGTGTAAAAGCATATTTCTATATACTTTCTCCCAAATTCCGTTACGGAACGGACCCTTTAGTAAACATAAACATCTCTTATTTTGGAGATCTGCATCTGCTCTGATCAGATACTAGATCACGAATTATTTATGGATAGCACAGAGACAGAGACGACACTGCTCTAAACAGAAACAAATTATTAGAAAGGAAAAGATCAAACAGTGCAGTCACACAGTCGTAGATCAACAAAGGATAGCGAAACATAACTGTTTGTTGCTTGAGAAATAACATAAAAATTGCAAAATATGTAGTTCAAGATATTGACATTACATTCCAGTTGGTAAAATCAATGGATGGAATTGCAGTACAAGCCCAATCAACTATTTGCCCATTTCTCAGAAAGGGGGCATTTGGTGGGCAAGAGATGCCGCACATTGAGGAGATTATTGATTAATTCGACGAGCAGAGGGAAATCGCAGTTCAGTTTGATATGGCACAATAGGACTACATCGAAAAGATTGTGGTGGTCTTAGACTTAAACTAAAGGGTGGAGCTTAGGGACCCCTTGTGCCTTATTGCCCCATGTAAATTAGAAGTACAAAAATACAAGAGAGTTAGATTCCAGTGCAGTAACAGAAGCTTGTTTAGAAATTCCACATGAAAAAGGATGTTGAATCAGCTCAAAATTGCCCCAGAATGGCGCTAGTTCGGACATCAATCCCCCCAGTTATGATTCCTGCAATACATGGAAAATGAGAAAGAATGATATATTCCGTGATGAAGGAGAAAATGCAGGCGGGGAATTTGTATGTCACTGCATGAAAAAATAAGTATACAAAGATCCGTTTCGAAGTTTGAATTATGTGCAGTTGTAAAAATTGGAAATGCGGCCATGTCCAGCTAATTAAAAGATTTGAAGATCTAAGAAGAAATATTCCGTGATGTTGAGCTGAAAGTAACTTTATGTACACAATTATAAAAGAAAAGGCTTACACAATGAGGTTTGTCAAAGACATAAAGCGCTTTTTAGAAAATTCAGGAAAAGAGGTGGGTATTTATCAAGGCCAGAGCCTAGAAAATTTAAGCAGAATGAAATTGGCAAAGCTAATAAAGAGAAGCATGGGACTGAAGCCTAGAAAATTCTCTGCCATCACAGCAAGGTAGAAGATAAAGGTACAAGAAAATTCTCTGCCATCATACCAAAAAGGGCTACTCATCTGAGAATCACAGGAAAGTGATCTAAAATCCCCGATTATCTAAAAGCATTCTTTTAAAAGAGGCTAAGGCACAAGAATCCTAATGTCCTTCTGTCCCACGAAGTTCCAAAACGTTTGATATGCAGCAACTTCTTCACTTACTGCCATGTCTAACTTTAATATATTAGTTACTTCCTATCTAAGCTAATGATGGAAAAGAATAAAAGAAATACCTTTCATGAGTTAACTAATCTCTGTGTAGGTAGTGGAAGTTGGTTGTTGGGTTACTGTCATCTCCTTTTGCAGCACTTAATTTCAAGGGAGAAAAACTATCACCTCCTTGTTTCAAAAATGTCATTATCTGTTGATTGTTGACTTTGGGGAAAACCCCCTTAAGATAATTATTGCTACAACTACTTTGTAACTATTCCTTACAGCCTATTTGGCGCACACTATTGGATTGGATGTGATAAGGTGTCGAGAGAGACGGAGTCACGGAGGCTTTAGCAACTCAGAGGTGCCGATGGTTAAAACATGTAGGTGGTGGAGCCAGTGGGATACAGCGGGAATTTTCAAATCCAATCCCGCTAAAGCCCCGACCTAATCCCATCTGCGAGGATTACCTAAAGGCCTTCGAGTTGCTAAGCCTCGATCCTCTCCCAACATAGCTCTCTCACCTCATCCTATCGAACCAAATTCCATCTGCTGAACAGGCCCAAACTTCACTAATAGTCACCGTGAAAGACACGAAAAGTTATTTTGTTTATAGGCCATGTTCTTCATTGACAGTTGCAAACCAAGGCAACATGTATTAAAGCTTCCTTCATCAATGAAAGCGATGGAGATTATCATATAACAAGCACGGCCAAATGAAAATGACTAAACCTCATAAAAAAACTTCAACTTTATTTGATTGCAACGATACAGAAACCCCAACAAGCTTATCCGTGTCCTACAGCATCAGTATACACAACAACAAGTATAAAGGAACAAATGGAACAGGGGCTGAAACTTACCAAATTGCTCTCGCTCCCTCAAACCCCATTCTCCATGGGCAACTGTGTCGTTGACGGCGTCTATATGCAGTTCTCATCCAATCCGGTGAGAACGTCCGAGATGAACCTGATCAATGAACACAATCCACCCAAAAAGTTGTGATCGATCACCCCTTTCCCCTCCACAACATGCGCGAAATCCACCAACTTCACCTTCACCTTCCCCTTCCCCTTCCCCTTCCCAAGTGCCGCCCCCTCGTCCCTCTCGTACACCACCAGCACCGACACGGAGTTGAAGTGGAACAGCGTCTGCTCCTCGAACCACCTCTTGAGCTCCCCCAGCTTCGCCAAGACCCCGTCGGCGCCGCCGTAGACCGCGGCGGCGAGGGCGCGGTCGGGATCGGAGCGCGGATCGGAGGACACGAAACGCCGCAGAGCGATCCGCACGTCCCGCGCCGAAAACCTCCGGATCTCGTCCCGATCGGGCTTCCATGCCCCCGATCCGTCCCGGATCTGGATCCCCGAGATCCGGAACCCCAGCGACGCGCTCGTGCTTCGCCGATCCTTCTCGAAGCACTTGCGGATGTAGTCCTCGGAGGCCTGGGGGTACCAGGTGCGGGATCCGATCTTGAGGTCGACAATGGCGGGGTTGGCGAACTCGGCGACGAGGTCCTCGAGGGCGAGGTGAGGGTGGGGGCCGGAGCCGTCGGAGGCGGGGAGGAGACGGGTGCCGTGGAAGGAGGGGAAGAAGGATGATGAAGGGAGGGAGGAAGAGGGGAGGGAGGAGAGGAGGGTGTAGAAGGAGACCTCGTCGTCGCCGCGGCCGTCGCCCTGGAGGGGCTTGAAGAAGAGCCCTGCGCCGTCGACTAGGGGGCCGAGCTGCCCCTCCGCCGCCTGGTGCCCCGCCACCTGGTGCTCCGGCGCCCTCAGCGGCGTCGGCGGCGACGCCATGGATGGGAGCTCCGAGAGGTGGGAGGAGGGAGACGATGCGGGAGACGTGGAGAGGGAGGGGGATCTCTCTCGGTGTAACGGATACGTGTGTCACGGGTGTGGGCATTAAACGTGGGTCCCACGTGATCACATGGTGAGTTTCGATTTCGGTGAACCAGGTTCACCACGTCGTCTTTGGACCACCAAGTTTCTCAACACTTCTTTTCGATTTAATTAACTAAAATATTTATACAAAATTTAGAATAAAATGAGAATTAAAAAAATACTTAATAAAATTCATGAAAAATTAAAATTAAAATTAAATAAAACATAAAATCAAAAGAATAATAAAAAGACGAGAAGAAGAGGTAAAAGGATCAACTTAAAAGAACATACAGTGTGAGAGTTTTTCACGAATATTATAAACTTTAGAACATCAACATAGTGTAATAAATTATTATTAAAATTAATTTAAAACATATATTCACTAATTTTATTATCTTATATGATTGTAAAATTCTAAATTTCTATTGTTTAGACTAAATTAGCTTATAAATTCTATTACAATACACTGTCATGTGAGACCAAGCCAATATTTTCTTTTTGTGTTTTAATACAAAATCAAATAGAATATTAGTCACATTGATCCTTTTTTTAATTTATCATGTGCTTTTTATGTAAGTTGTATTTTTTAAATAAAGTTTTAATATTATAATTAAAATATCTACTTTTTATTTTGGTTAAAATATGCAGAACTTATGTAATCTTTGAACTACTCTGAGTTGGCTTTTCATTTGATTTTACCATCCCATTTTTCAATTTATTTGATTTGAATTAATTAATAATACTTTGATTTTAAAATTGAATATTTAGTTTGTCCTTACATGCTTAGTTAATATACTTTGTATAATTCTCACAACTATATATTAATTGAAATAAAGAAGCGGTTTAAATTTAAAGCCAAATACCATCTAATGACTCAAACTAAATAATTTAAAAAATTAAATAATAATATTAAAATTGTTGATAAATTAGATAATTAGTTAAAACAAATTTATAGTTTAGATGGGATTTTTTAGTACAATAGTCTTCTCCTAAAATTTTATTTTAAAAATAAACCTATTAAATTTTTATTTATAAATATAGTCTTATAAAAGCGTTGAAATACCCACCGCTTTCTTTGTTTTTCTCATTTATTTTTATATTTTTTTAATAGTAAAAACGGTGAATGGTTCACCGCTTTTATTCTTTTTTTACTCCTTATAAGAAGTTATGAATACGGTGCATCATTCACCGTATTTAGAGATTTATTTTTATAATTATTTTTTTAAAAAAAAATTATTTTTATAATTATAAAAATTGATAGAATTATTTATAAAAAAATTCGTTTAGATATGTTCGGCATGATTGTTCCCGCATGTAAATATTTTTTTTAAGAGATAGATAGCGCGTTAGCCGTTTTTATTTATTTTATTTAAAAATAAATTTAATAGAAAAGTGAATTAATTGGAATTTGAACTTGAAACATCGGATCTGACAGCTTCTTTCTTTCATTAGGAAAAGAGTAGATTATTTCTTAAGAAGTCTAAAAATTTAAAAAGAAAAATCTAAATTTACAAACAATATTATAAAATAATGCTTTGGTAATATTATATTTCACATAATAATAACAGGAACTTGTTATATAATGAAGTGATTCCCAAATCACATCATAAAAAGCTCAGGATGCCATTTTTTACCATGACGAGAGCACTCAGATGCAGCAGCAGCAGCGGCGGCGGAGGCGCCGCCGCATCGCCGCGCCTCCACGTTGCGGCGGTTGCCGGGGCCACGTGGCGCCGGGCCCTCCTCTATGTCGTCGTCGTCGTCGTTGTCGCCCTCGCCATCGCCGAGGCCGCGCCCCCTCCCTCGCCTCCCCGATCCCCAACCCTAGAGAGAAGCTTCGAAATGGTAATCCATCGCCACACCCCGATCGTTCGTAGATGCGATTTTAGAGGCTTCGATCGATCCTTTGATTCGGATTTGGGACTCGAATTTGTTGTTTGAAACGAAATGAACTGGATTTGCTCCCTCTTCTACCTTCTAGGGTTTTTCCCGCCGCTTCTTCTCGCAGCAGGATTTAAAATTTATAATTGGAACTTCCATTTTTAAGGCCTTTGCAGCAGGTGCTCTAAATTTTTTTTTTTTCTTTTGTTTTTCCCCTCCCTTTAAAGAAGCTGCCGTTACTGAAAGCAGAAGCAAATTAAAGCAGGGCCAGTTAGAAATGATATTTTAAAGGATAAATTTTTTATCTTTCTTTTATACAAGTAAAAAATGAACTCACAGTAAATTGGATCTCCAATTGGCTTTGTTATATGCTTACTAAAATTCATTTCAATCGGAGGAAATCATTATTACGAATTACGAAATAGTAGGTATCTAAACAAGGTTTACGCTTTAGGGTTTATATAAAATGACAAGAGAGAGTCAGAGATTAAACAGAAAAGTTAGAGATAAAAAATGATGGCATAAATATTTGAATTTTTATTTATTTATTTATTTTTTGTCTTTTTGAAGGGTTGAATTGTAGTTCACAGTTGAGAGAAATAGATGCTTGATAATTTGATTGCTAGGTTTAACCTTTAGGAATTAATGAATTAGGCGAAATAGGACCAATAACTGATTCCTTTTTGCCTATGAAAATTACGGAGCATTAAATGTAGTACATTTGTTTAATAATCTGGTTTCAGGTTTTAAGCTGAACCAGAATCTGTTTAAGGCACAAGCATCCTACTATATCTACTGCTCCTCTATCTATTAATGAGAGTTCACTGCATCTATGAAACTCTTGCGTTTCCCCACATTTTATTAGTTTTTACTTTGGTGGTGCTGTAAAGAACATTTTTTTTTGGAGGTAGAATTATGAAGTAATAAAATATTCAGAGACAGGGTATCGATATTTCGTCGTATTGGTTTTTTTTTTTTTTTTTGAGAAATGGGTAGCTTGCTACCACTCCATTCATTAGGAGGGTGAACTAAACTACGAATTGAGGCATCCGGGCCTCGTCGAAGCAAAAAAAAAAACAAAACTAAAGAACTCATGCAGAAAGAGTCCCAGAGGACACGAAGAGAGCATAAGTTCGCTAGAAGCTGACTCATGGTTGTGTGAAAATTGATTGGTTTACGTTTACTTCTTGTGTGGTGCGGTTCATCATTTCTTATTGAGAATGAACATAAACAACTGAACTCTTTAAATATATATGTACCTTTAGGTAGACTTCTATCTTTTAAGTATTCATGTACTTAACGAACTTCTGAGGCATAGAAACTTGTAAATTTTTTTGCACTTTTCAAATAGAAAGTGCATACCACTGACTAATGCAACAGCAGGCACTTTCTTCAAAATGCATCTGGTTTCTTCTATCACATAAAGCTCATGGCCATTCTCATACTCGCGTTTCCGGATATCATAAGTTTTGGAAGGTAGCACATACTCCGTTTTCATTTGTTCCTCTCTTTACCTCGGTCTTGAAATTATATTTATTTTCTCTTTTTCAGCAGGGAAGTAAAGAGGCTCTTCCAGCGAAAGATTCCTCCATTAAAGAGGCTATTAGCGGCAACCCTGTCTTGAAGGATGCAATGAAATTTTTCAACGCCGATATTTTCAATGACTCAAAGGTACACTAACATCAATTTCTGATTGCAAGTTACCTCATCGTTGTTCTTTTACCTGTTTTAAATCTCTGAGTTACCTTCTTCTCTCTTCTTTTAGTTACGAGAAATGGAAGAGGGTGCGGAGGAATTTAACGTACCAGCGTTTCAAGTGAACCGTAAGTTGGTTGCATCTGTTGATGGAGGTTTGCATAATCCATCAGTTTTAGTATTTAATTCATCGTGGGGCGGGAAAGAAGCACCCCAAGATAAAAGATTTGATTATCCTCATCTCTGTAATGTTAAGAGGCCTAGTAATGATGAGGATATTGCCTTTATGACTGTAAGTTAGTTATATGCTTACCATGCTTTAAGTTGGTTCATGTAAAGGTTGTAGCCTTGTTGTTTCTTGTACAATACTTGAACTTTTATGTTTACAGGTACTTGAACTAGGAGAGCTTATCAGGACTAAGCAAATAACTTCTCGAGAACTTACTGATATATTCCTCAAGAGATTAAAGAGGTAATAAAATGTGGTCTCGATATCTCATCTTAATTTGTATCTTGCCATCTATAATTAAATTCTAAATGAAATTTAAAATTATTCTATGGGTTTGTGTGTTAAATATGGGATTTCATCAGGTATAATCCTTTTCTTGAAGCTGTGATCACCTTTACTGAGGATTTGGCATACCGTCAGGCAAAAGCGGCAGACGAGTTGCTTGAACAAGGAAAATATTTGGGTATTTAAATTTCTAGATTCTAGTTCTGCAATTTGTTTTGTCATTTTTCGACGTTTTTTATGTTTGAATTTGTATGCATAACATTGATCAGGTAAACTTTTTTATGACCTTTAATTGCTTAGACTGAACTACAGGCCCTCTTCACGGTATACCTTATGGTTTAAAAGATATAATAGCAGTTCCCCACTATAAGACCACCTGGGGTTCAAAAACATTCAAAGATCAAGTTCTTGACATCGAGGCCTGGGTTTATAAAAGGTACTTCTTGAGTTCAGATTTTGTATCTTTCATCAATGTTCAAAAGATGTATTAACTATTAAGCAATCATTTTCAATGTGAGTTTCTTTCCTTTTTCTTTTTAATTTTTAAGGCTAAAATCAGCTGGAGCCGTTCTTGTAGCCAAGCTCGTATCAGGTTCACTAGCCTATGATGATATCTGGTTTGGTGGAAGAACTCGGAACCCCTGGAATATTGCGGAATTCTCCACTGGTTCATCGGCAGGACCAGCGGCTAGTACCTCTGCAGGTTCTTCATATCAAATTAATTTCAACTCTTCCCTGCCCCCCACCCCTTCCCAAAAAAGAAACATCTATTTTTCCCCTTTTGGTAACTTTAGCTTACTTTCAAACTTTTATGACCAAATTGCTGCTTTACTATGTGCTGATGATGAAAAGTTTTGCATAATTGTTGCATGATTTAAAAAGAAACTGTTGTTCAAAACCACAAATCATGGACTTTAGTGGAGAGGCATCTTGTCCTAAATGTTGAAAATCAAGCTAGGGGCTAAACTTGAAACTGTGGAAAGAGCCTGCCCTTTTCAAACCGAAAAAAAAAAAAGTTGGATTTTCTTTTCTTTTTTTTGCAAATAGTCCTTACCCAGAAAAAAAAAAAAAAAAAAAAAAAAATGTCAACAAGTTTTCTAGATAGAAGGCAAGTATTTGATTTGTGCACATTCTTTTCACTGCTATAGGCCTGGTTCCATTTGCAATTGGATCGGAAACAGCAGGATCTATAACATATCCAGCTGCTCGCTGTGGAGTGACTTCCTTGCGCCCGACCTTTGGGACTGTTGGGCGAAGTGGAGTCATGAGTATTTCTGAGAGTTTGGTACGTGTTTTTATCGATTGCACTTTTAAATATTTACAGAAGATCAGAGAAATAATGATTAATTATGGGGCTAAATGGCAGATCTTTATAACAGGATAAGCTTGGTCCTTTCTGCAGAAGTGCAGTAGACTGTGCTGTTCTCATAGACACAATCCGTGGGAAAGACCCAGATGATCTCTCTTCTCGTCATGTCGAATTAGAAGACCCGTTTCACGTTGATCTCGAAAAACTAACTGTTGGGTATCTCAAAAGTGCCGAGATGGAGGTGATTTCCTAACCTGATATATCTAGTGCATGTTTGATCTGGCTTATCGAGCAGCTTCTCTAGAAAGTGGAAGTTTCTACAAACTGGCCAATTGGTACACTGGGACTAAAGATTTTCTTGTGACAGGAAGCTGAAATGAATATTTCGAGCTCCAATTTGAAACTTCTGCAGCCAAACAAGTCCTTAGCTTAGTATTGCACCATCAAATTGGTATCATAAACTTTGTTTTTTCTTGTGTAGGTTGTGGATGTTCTTTCCTCCATGGGTGTTAAACTTGTTCCATTCAAATTGAACTATTCAGTCGAATCAGTTCAATCCCTTCTTAACATAACAATGGATGTTGATATGCTCGCACATTTTGACGAGTGGCAACGGTTAGGGCACGACGATGAATACGAAGCCCAGGATCAGTGGCCCGTGGAGCTTCGTCGTGCTCGATTGGTGCCTGCAGTTGACTATATACAAGTACAATTTCTCCTATCATAATTTTCTTTATGCTTTTTTGTGAATAATTTTCTAGTTAAACTGTGATTTTGTTGTTCTCCGTGTCCCTCTTTGACCTAGCTTCCAGAAACCAAAGTGTTACGTAAATGAGAACTCTAGAGCTTTTGTTGTGGTGGAAAGCGAAAATTCTTACAGGCCCCAAAAGTAGAAGCTCAAGTTGGAAGCTTCTGCTTTAGCTACAACACAAAGCTTGTTTTGAAGAGATCTAGTCAAAAGCACTTCTTTAGAAGCTCTGCATTCGCGCCAAATAGGCCATAGTTTAGATCAGTAATTCACGTACACAGTGTGTTCTCTTTTTAATCATAAGACTCACAGGCACAGAGAACTCGAGGAAAACTGATAAGGGAAGTTCGCGAGAGCTTTAAAGTAGACGCATTCATCGGCAACGCGACTGACTGGGAACTGGTTTGCCTGGGAAATCTCGTCGGCCTCCCGGTGGTGGTCGTTCCAACAGGTTTCACGACCATCGAGGATCCGCCTAAAGGAGGGACCCGACGGCGAACCACGGTAACAACCGGCATATACGCTCCTCCCGACCGCGATCACATCGTAAGCTTTTATCTTTCCGGGTTATTCCGTAACTTCTTTTCGCTACCTAATTTCGATCAGTCTATTTCGTAAGAAAGACCCCAAAAGAGTGTTGTTAGAGCTCAAGAGGAACTGGATTTCAGTTTCTTTTCTCAGTAGAGCAGCTTATCTTTGTGTTCAACTTAAGATTCAACTTTTATTCATTTATGACAGGCTCTGGCTCTAGCAATGGCTTACCAATCAGTTACAGATCATCATCGGCAGCGGCCGCCCATCGACGATCTCGGACCCGACGACGAGATCCCGGTCCCGCCTAATACTAAACTATAGTGTGTGGATCAGATTCTTCTTGAAGAGTACACCAAGTTCTCTCCATCATCTGAAATTGTGTGAAACAGTTGGTGTACTAGCTATAAATCCTGTAATGGCACAAGAAAAAAAGAAAAAAAAGAAGAAAAAGAGTAATAAAAATATGAGAGGATGAATCTTTATAGAGGTTTGAAAATGTCTTGTGTAAAAGTCATGGTTTGGAATATTCTGAGTCCAAATAGCTTTTATGCAGGAAAAATGAGATTTGAGAAGGGTAAAAATCATTAAAATTTACAAACTTTTTCTAAAGGGGAGTAGCTAAATTATTATTATTGTATTTTTAAATTTCAATTTGATATATTCCAAGTTCAATTTGGTTTATAAAACCTCATTAGCAAATTATTAATTTAGTCACCAGGTAATTTTTAAGTATTTCATCAAATCAAGCTTTACAATCAAATTCTGCTAAAATAACAAGTTCTTGATTTTTTTTTTTTTTATTTATACATGAAATTATGAATTATATTGCAATTAAAGAAAAAAAATTAGTGGCTTTTTCCAATTTTAACCAAAATTAGAAAACCACTAAATTTGGTGCCAAAAATAGCAAACAAAATCTACAAAGGATATATACCTATCTATAGATTAACTGCACTTAGATTCGCGTCACGTTCCGTATAAATCAACGCTCGTGATTTTATCATGAATTGAATCCTCCTCGTCCATTTCGCCTCTCCCATCGTCGTCATCATCCCCGTGGACCCCATCATCATTAATGCACGTTCACTTAATACTACTAATAATAATATTAATAAAATAATAATAAAATCCAAAACACCTTACCTTTTTCTCCAATATGCCCACCATATTTCTCTCTTTTTACCTCCCATGCCATTAATCTAAACTTTCTAAATTAGAAGATACTAATCATTTATTTATCAAATTTTTTTTTTTACATTATATTCCAAAAACGAAGATCGAACCTCTTAATTTATTAGGTCGTGAGTTTTTGTGAATTCTAATAACTTAATCTGATGCGATTTTGATCATAAATGAACTTATAAACTATGATAAATTAATTAAAATAATCATAAAATTGTTTTAGATCGAGTTAGATATTTTTGTATTTATTGGTTTTTGAAACTGATTATGCTAAGCTTATAAATATCTTATACAATCATTTTAGAAAACTATAATATACACCATTAAGCGATTTATATTTTTTATTTTATATACTAAGACTCGTGTGATTGAAAACTTGAAACTGTGATCAAAGAACGAATCAAAATCCAAAATTTTGTACGGTACAAATGATCCGGTCCACGGATGACGTGGCGGAACCGGTCTACGTTGATGTAGTCCCAGGCCTGCCCTTCAACGTGCAGGAACCGAACGTACACCAGCCTCTCGTACTCCCATTGGCCTCATTTAGCATCTCGGCCGACGTGGCGCGCGGTGATTGGTTGCAGTGACGTTACATGTATGGACCCGAACCCCATTTCTTAGCACGACGTTTTGGTCCAAACCACACACGCTTATGTAAGCGGTTTTTGGAGGAGTCATAGCATTTTATATATATATATATATATATATATATATATATATATATATATATATATATATATATATATATATATATATATATATATATATATATATATATATATATATATATATATATATATATATATATATATATATATATATATATTGTCATATTAAAGTGTAACAACTACTAATAATTGTTACCTTGTTATCTAAATTTTTGTTTGAATAAGCATCTTGATTTAGACATTCATCAAAATATATAGAGCTTGATTGCGCAATACAATTTCGGAGATAAAACCTTTTTAATATGTATTAGTCATTTAATTACATTTAATTACATAGTTTTGAGTTCTAACAAATCTCTTGGAAACTATTATCACATTTTATTCCAGTATTAGTAACAACTAACAACTAAACACCCCTGGTACACTATACACACCAAAAAAAAAAAAAAAAAAAAAAGCCCAAATATGAGTAATTGGGCCGGGTTAAAGCCCACAACACCTACGTTATGCAGTGGCGTAGCAGGTAATACTGGTATTAGGAGAAGGGCATTTTCGTCTTTTCACGTGCTAAAACCTTCCTCCTCTTCGTATATGTAACGCTCGTCTCTCTCCTCTCAATCTCTCTCTCTCTCTCTCTCTCTCTCTCTCTAACGCGGAGGAGGCGTGAAGGGAGGAGTCGCGCTCCGATCCGATCCCCAATCCCTGATCCCCGATCTATAGCCCTCGAGGTAACCCGATCTACGGATCTACGCAGAAATGGAGATAGATCCGACTCTTTTTCGTCAAAAAATTCCCTTTCTAATGTTGTTTGCGTTAGGAATTTTGGTTTCTCTGTGATCCAGTATCAATTTCGTGATGTACAGCAATGGATCTCTTATTGTGTTGTTTCCGATCTGAGGCTTATGATGTCTCGTGCTCCGATCTGTGTTTTTCTTATTGTTGGAACGGAACTGTGATCATGTTTAATATTTTTGTAGTCATTTAACAAAAATAGGTTACTTGCCACGGATCGGGAAAAGATTGTTGATTTTTTTTTTTTTTTTTATGTGTGTGTTTCTGTGATGATCCAGTGATAAAGCTCTTTCCAGAAACTTAATTTTTAATTTTCCTTTTGTAGATAATATCTTCGCTTGCATGCATACGAATTTTAGATGTTAATTGCATTGTTTTCTATGAAATAAGAGTAGTTCTGACAGAAAGGTGATATCTTTAACTATGTTTTGGAGACTATTATTGATAATAATAATAATGGGGGTTTACTTAGTTTGAAGCAGGGTATAGGGATGGCGACGACGACCGGAGCAACTGGATGGTTGAGGGGGAAGGTGAAAGCCGTTCCTTCGGGCGACTGCTTGGTAATTATGGGAAGCACAAAGGCGGAGATCCCTCCCGAAAAGACCATCACTTTGTCTTCTCTCATCGCCCCTCGACAGGTATGGAAAGGATCCACAATTCGATTAGAGGCTCGAGAAATGGAAGAGATTTGATGCTTAAATTTATCTCTATCTTTGTTAATGCTCCTGACCCTTAAAAAGAGCGAAATTTGATCCTCTATGTCTCTGTTTAGTAATGTGAAAAATGAGAAATTTCGGTTTCTGAGTGGTATCTGCAAATAGGTTTTCGTTCAATTCGAAGTATCTTTTTGCTGATGGCTATTTCTCTTTCTTATATCTGATGCTGAAACTATGTTACAGGCTCGTCGAGGTGGAATAGACGAACCCTTTGCATGGGACAGCAGAGAATATCTAAGGAAGCTCTGCATCGGGAAGGTTTTCTTTCATCCTTTCATGCCATATATGTCTCCATTTAATCAGTGTTATTCAACGGCAGAAGCTTACGCTCATTTCTCTTCCCACTTTTGTAGGAAGTCACATTCAAGGTGGACTACACAGTTCCATCCATAGGGCGAGAATTTGGTTCTGTTTTTCTCGGCGATAAGAATGTTGCATGTTTAGTTGTTTCTGAAGGATGGGCCAAGGTAAACAAGAAAATATTTTACATCTCTTTTCCTCTGATTGATCTTACTGCTTTGCCCGTCTAACACCCCATTTGTCATCGCTTCTTGGTTTGTTGTGTAAATCGATCAGGTGAGAGAACAGGGCCAACAGAAAGGTGAAACGAGCCCTTATTTAGCAGAACTTCAGCGATTAGAGGAGCAAGCTAAGCAACAGGGGTTAGGACGTTGGAGCAAGGCTAGTATCTTTCTTTAAAAGTTTGTTCTTAAAAAAAAAGTCCTTTTTGAAATATCCTCTTGCTTTTACCTCCTCTTTCTACATGGCATTTCTTACACCTAAATGCATGATTTTTCTACTTGGCATTCCTTAATGCATGATCTTTCTACGTGACACGTATTGCTCCTTAATGGATGAAGAACTAGATAGTCATTCTTGATCAAACATTCAAATTTCAAATGTTTCCGTATTCCTAATTTGTTATGTTAGTTATTGATTAAGAGAGGGGACTGGAGAGTAAATGTTGAAAGGATCATTAATATGTTCTCCTTTGTTAACTGTAGCAGACACCTGGTGCTTCTGAAGCGTCAATAAGGGACCTCCCTCCCTCAGCTATTGGGGATCCTAGCAATTTGGATGCTATGGGGCTGCTAGCTGCAAATAAGGGAAAGCCCATGCAAGCCATTGTTGAGCAAGTCCGTGATGGTAGTACTGTTCGTGTGTACCTGCTCCCAGAATTCCAGTTTGTTCAAGTTTTTGTTGCAGGAGTACAGGTAACTCATCATACAGGATTGACATGCACACACACCCACACCCACACACACTCAGTTGCACAATTATGAATTAGGATCTAGGCGTCACGGACACTAACATGGGACACAAGACACGACACGACTTGGATACTGCGACTCGGCAATTTTCAAAAAATTAGGGCACAGACACGGCATGAACATCGCTAATAAAATATAATATTATTAATATAATATAATATATTTTTATTATATAAAAATATTAATTTTGTTAAAATATTGTTATATTTCTTGTAAGAATGAAAGTTAGTAAAATTTTCATTGATGGTTCATATATTTTTTTTAAAAAAATCTCTACTATACATAATTTTTTATATTGTCAAAAAAAATTGTATGCGGTCATCAAAAAGCTAAAATATTTATCATCTTAAATATATATGCATAGAAAAAGTAAAATAAAAATAGGTATATATTTTTTTGAGCTGTATACGCTATGGATCGGCATTGAACGCATGTCCAAAGAGTGTCCATATCGGACACGCATCCGACACGGACACACGAGGCTTATAGAAGTGTCCGTGATATATATATTAGGATCAACTTTGCACTTTTAAGTTATGCATCTTTGTGCATGAGTGCAAAATCCTAAGGGTTCTCAAACATCATTCAAACCATTTGGGGTGATGTACAACATCTCAAAGGTCTACATACAAAATATCATACACCTGAAAGGCCTACATACAAAATATCATACACTAAGTGCATGCATTGTGGAGCCTGCTCTAAGCGAGAATCTTGATGCGCATCTAATTGGTTCACTTTTTGATGCATGTTTTGATGTAATCATTTTAATCCTCTGTCTACATAATCTTTTTAATCCTCTGTTGTATATATTGCTCCTTTTGACAAAAAACTCGGTTGACTTCTGAATAGGCCCCATCCATGGGACGAAGGGCAATAAGTGATGTGATTCCTGAACCTGAAGTGACTGTTGATGATGCAAATGCTGAAACTTCTTCTGAAACTCAACCATCACTAACCACAGCACAGAGACTTGCTGCTTCCACTGTCTCGACTACTGAGGTTGCACCAGATCCATTTGGGAGGGAAGCTAAACACTTCACAGAGATTCGTGTTTTGAACAGAGATGTAAGAGATATTTTCCACTATTAGTTCTCTCTTATAAGTGTACTTCTTGTCTTATTTGAGGAGTTTTGTAGGTCCGCATTGTTTTGGAGGGTGTAGACAAGTTCAGCAATTTAATTGGTTCAGTATATTATCCTGATGGTGATACCGCAAAGGACTTGGCTCTGGAGCTTGTACAAAATGTATGTTTTTTCTTCCATTGCATGTTCACAGAAAATTGGTAATCAAAGAATAAGATAGTGTTATTAAAAAAATTGTATTTTCAGTTTGGTGAAAGCTCAAGTTTGTTTAAACTATTCACTTAAGCTGGTAAATTTTTTATTAATGCATCATAAAAAAATTAACATTTTCCATCTTGCTGTGCAGGGTCTTGCTAAGTTTGTAGAATGGAGTGCAAACATGATGGAGGACGAAGCAAAACGGAAGTTAAAGGCTGCTGACCTTCAAGCTAAAAAGGACCGCTTGAGAATCTGGACAAACTATGTTCCCCCGGCATCCAATTCAAAGGCAATCCACGACCAGAACTTCACAGGAAAAGTAGGTTTTCTATTTCAATTTTGATATATTCTCTTTTTTCACAGTGAGCCTACTTATCAAAGATGTTTGGATCCTTTATTTATCTGTGTGTGTGTGTGTGTGTGTGTGTGTGTGTGTGTGTGTGTGTAGGTGGTGGAGGTCGTGAGTGGGGACTGCATAATTGTTGCTGATGATGCTGTTCCCTATGGCACCCCGTCAGCAGAACGAAGGGTTAATCTCTCGAGCATTAGAGCCCCTAAGATGGGGAATCCTCGTAGAGATGAAAAACCTGCACCCTATGCTCGTGAGGCTAGGGAATTCTTACGCACTCGTCTTATTGGCCGCCAGGTATGATATGTTATTATAGGGTTAATTACAAATTTGTCCCCGGAAGCTTGATGTAAGATTTAAGTTGGTCCATGGTTTTAAGTGTAATAATTTAGTCCTAAAGTTTGTTATGTGTAAAATGTATGCCCTTCCTTTAGTCCACGGCCTAGAAAGCTTTGAGGATGGAATGGAAACTTAGTTAGAAGTTTAGGGATGGATTTGGAATCAAAATCAAATTGCAGGGTGATAATTGAAAGTATAGGACGAAGCTACTGAGAGTGAAACTTTAGAGAGTGAATTTGAAATTAACTCTTTTTGTCCCTTATCTTATCAAAGTGGAAATTGAGCATAATTAATTATTTGGTAATATCTTTTATTTTCCCTTTTCCAGGTAAACGTGTCGATGGAGTATTCTAGAAAAGTAAGTACAGCTGATGGGCCCAATCCAGCTGTTGCATCGAACTCAGCTGATTCAAGAGTGATGGATTTTGGGTCAATCTATTTAGCTTCACCGACAAAGGCTGAGGGCGATGATTCATCCTCTACTACGGCCTCTGGCGGAGCAAATGTTGCGGAATTACTTGTTGCACGTGGATTTGCTACAGTTGTTAGGCACCGTGATTTTGAGGAAAGGTCGAACCATTACGATGCTTTGCTGGCAGCTGAGTCCCGCGCTATTAATGGGAAAAAGGGGATCCACTCTAACAAGGATCCTCCGGTCATGCATGTAACAGATCTCACAACGGTTAGTGGAATCATTCCATTCATTAAATTGTTTCATTTTTGTAAGCACAAGGTACACACGTAAGAACTTTTAAGTTTTTCTCACCACATGAAAATTCCGATTTTGAAGGGATACACATGTAAATGGAAAATTTTGCTGTGATATATATATTTTAATATCTCTTTTGCTTTTAATCGCCAGTGTTTTGTAACTTCTGTTTTTTTTTTATTTCAGGCATCAGCTAAAAAAGCTAGGGACTTCTTGCCGTTTTTGCAAAGGAACAGAAGGCATTCTGCTGTTGTTGACTATGTCTTTAGCGGTCATCGATTTAAACTATTTATCCCTAAGGAGACATGCAGCATTGCCTTCTCATTTTCTGGTGTTAGATGCCCGGGTAGAGATGAGCCTCATTCAGATGAAGCTATTGCATTAATGAGAAGAAAGATTTTGCAGCGTGATGTTGAGGTGACATAATTTACCATATTTAGGTTCTTTTTTTAGTTTATTTGTATTGCTTATCTTAATTGGTTTGTATTTATTTTGCAGATAGAAGTTGAAACAGTGGATAGGACTGGAACATTCTTAGGTTCCTTGTGGGAGGGTAAGACCAACATGGCTGTCACTCTTGTGGAAGCAGGTCTTGCAAGGCTTCAGGGTTCCTTTGCTTCAGACAGGATTCCAGATGCTCACCTCCTTTCACGAGCCGAAGAGTCTGCAAAGAAACAGAAATTGAAAGTATGGTAGTTTCTGAAATATATACGAAGTGCTTACGTAATTAAATTATTACCTTTCTATCCTGCAAACTGATTATTGAACATATACGACCCTTTAATGTCTAAATTCTTGTATCTAGACGCCTTGGAAATGAAGTTTTGTACAAAAGCCCCTTACCTTAATTTGGGGTCATGCACTCCTGGGGGGAGGGGGTTGGTTTTGATATTAGGGAAAGTTTTCTGAATGGAATAGTTTTTTGTAACTACTCAGTACGGGATGTATTGGTTTGAAATTAGGTTTCCAAGGTCATTCACAAAACTTCAGATTTTGCTAGTATACATTAATAGATTAATTAGGAGTATGAATATAAAGTTCTCTCCATATATATCGATATTGACATTTTTTTTGTTGTTTGAAGATGTGGGAGAAATATGTTGAAGGAGAGGAAGTTTCCAATGGCTCCACGGCTGAAAATAAACAGAAAGAAGTTATCAAGGTGCTGCATTTTAATGAATTACAAGAGTGTGACACATGTATGCTTTTTTGCTATTTTGAGGTGTACTAATGCTATCTATATTTCTCACTTGTTCTTTCAGGTTGTTGTGACGGAAGTCATGGGTGGTGGAAAGTTCTACGTTCAAACAGTTGCTGATCAGAGGGTGGCAGCTATTCAGCAGCAGCTTGCTTCATTGAAAATTCATGAGGCGCCAGTTGTTGGTGCTTTTAATCCTGCAAAGGGCGATATCGTCCTTGCTCAGTTCACCTATGATAATTCCTGGAATAGAGCCATGGTAATTTATAAAAATTTCGTACTTGAGAAAGTACATACTGAAAACTACCTGCTCTCAATTTACTATAACTGGCTTAGCGAGAGAAATTCACTTTGCAGACGTATACAATGCAATCATGCAATTGATCCTCTATGGGGTTTTCATACTGGATTAAGGCTTGTCTACAACTTAATATCATGTAAATCCAGTTGGTTAATTTCTGAACACCACCAATCTGCTGGCATAAATATAACCAATATATTTCTGGGGTTGGTTTTTGAGCAACTATTAGTTCTTTTATATCTTCTTGCAGTTGCAAATAATTTTCTATGTTTGTTGTTTACATTTTACAATTACATGTCCTAATGCAATGAGTGGTTATGGTGGTCAGATCCAATGTGAAACTGTCCAAAATAGTATAAATCCTTGTTGTAGTTTAAAGCCTACCCATGTATATTTGGTAAAAACGTGGTCCTTTCTCATCATTGCAGATTGTAAACGGACCTCGAGGTGCAGTGGAGTCTGCAAATGACCAATTTGAAGTATTCTACATTGATTACGGGAACCAGGAAACGGTTCCATACAGCCGCTTGCGACCTTTGGACCCTTCAATCTCCTCAACACCTGGGCTGGCCCAACTCTGTAGTCTCGCATTTATAAAAGTCCCCGATTGGAATGACGATTTTGGCCACGAAGCTGCAGAGTTTTTATATAAGCACACTCTTAACAGCACAAAAGAGTACAGGGCAATGATTGAGGACAGGGATACTTCAGGCGGAAAAGTCAAAGGTCAGGGTACTGGAACAGTTCTAATTGTTACTCTGGTTGATGTGGAAGCCGAAACCAGTATCAATGCTGCCATGTTAGAGGTATAAACACTAGATCTCATGAGCTCCACTTATTTTTGACGCTCTGCACTAATTTGGCGCTTTGCTTAGCACTTAACTATTGCACATAAATATTACTCTTATTGATGTGAAAACTTGTTCAAAATAATTTCAGGAGTAAATTATAGATGATTAAGCTCATCTTTGCACATTTTGTTTCCCACATATGTCATCGAGATTAACAAACAATGAATAAAAATGTGGCGTGCAATTATGTTGCAGCATGGGTTGTTTTAGTTTGATCCTGCCATACATGATGAATTGTCTATCGACCACTAGGGAAATATTCAAGAAAAGGTCACAAACAGATAAACACTGATAAATGAAATACTACAATATGTCCCATTCTGAATCACTTTTGAGGACGCGCACCTTGAATAAAATATTTCTTTTTGGTTCTATTAGCTTGCAGTATTCTCCACGCTATTTATGTGGCCTTGGAAAATCTAACATTCACATATGACTTGTCAAGCATTCGGTGAAGTATGTTTAGTGTCTAAATTATTGGAAATCCTTGGTTAATCTGATATTTGTCCTGGATTAATATTACGGCCGATAGAAGGTGCCAGACTCTTATTTTTGTAAGAACTTCTCGGTTTTAACCACTTTTGAGCTGTTTATCTGCAGGAAGGGCTTGCTAAACTAGAAAGACGGAAAAGGTGGGAGACCAAAGAAAGAAAGGCGGCTCTGGATAATCTTGAGGAGATCCAAGAGAAGGCAAAGAAGGGGAGGCTTAATATATGGCAATACGGAGATGTTCAGTCAGATGAAGAAGAATCAGCTCCACCACCGAGGAAAGCTGGAGGTCGTCGGTAGGGTGAGAGAGATAGACAGAAGACAAAGACAGAAACACAGAGAGAGAGGTTACCAAATCTGGCGTGATGGTAAGTTTCATTAGGTTCAGAGAGTTTTGGCAGAGTTTAAATACAAACTTAGAGAGCTATTCCTACTTTTAGGCTGTTTTCTTCTTTATCTTGCTTTTGCTTTTTTATCTTAAGCTTGAGGAAGTGAGACATTATTTTTCCCGCAAACAATAAGACCATAAAAAAAAAAGTGTTATCTGTGTTCTTCAAAAAGAACAGCAAAATGTTGTTGTTAACTTATCAATTTATGTGCCGTGCCTTGTCACCGATTTTATCCAATGTCATTAGTTCTGTGTTGTCGTCAAGAAAACAAAGGCAAGTCATGTTTGTTCGGTATCCGACATTGATTGTAGAAATAATTATTTCTTTTCCTGTTACCTGTGACACCGATATTTACTCCTTTGTTCAAATATAAAACGTCGTGATTTGCGCTTTCGATGCCCTTCACTGCTCCGGTTAAATATCGACTAGCTTTTGTTTGTTGATAATAGTATGATTAATTGTTTATGAGCGTTATAATCTTTGTAGGAAACGAGACTCTTATGCTGTGGATTCTTATTTAATTTTTCTGATTTGACCCTAATGACCTGCATTTTTCATGGGTTGAGTTTACATAGTATCCTAATGCTTGTTCGTTAAAGCATCTTTTTTATCACTAATAACAGTTTTACCCGGTGATAGCAGAGCTTAAACTAGTCATTAAACTAATCTTATTGGTGCATTATCATTTCCTGTTTATAAAAAGAAGCATATTCTTTTTTATTATTTCCTTTGCACTAAAAGTTTACCTTAGGGGTAAGGCAGAAGCTTCAAATTAGAACTTCCCCCGGTCTATTTTTATAATTTCTGACCCGAAAATATAATTTCTGACCCGAAAAACTCGCAAAAACTTCGCTTTAACCTTTTGCTATCTTTTGTTTATTTATCAAATGTCATGCTTAACATATTATTATTTTTATTGACATTGCCAGCAGGCTCTACATTGTAGAAACCCCTGTAGTAATAGCCTACATGCCCAAGTCCTGAATGCTAGCAAACAAACAATACTGTAGATTACTGTAGCAGATAACTCCAGAAAATGAGAAGCACAGGTCCAAGCTATGCTTGGGTAGTGTAATATGTACAAGATCAAGGGTCCATAAGCTGCTTCGATAAAGTGGGCCTTAACGGGCCGGCCCAAGGCCCAGTCCGGTTCGTCTAACACACCGTTTTCTCCTTTTTGCCATTTTGGGTAAACTTTCCATTTTAGGTAAAGTTGAAAAAAGTAGCTCTCGTGAATTAGCCCAAAATGAGTTAAGTGTGCTAGGACGGGAGTAGTTCTAGGATGGGTGACCCTTGGGGTGTTACATTTGGTATCAGAGCCGGTTCACCAGCTGGATATGTGTGGCGAGTCTCGGCTGAGCCGGCGTCTGAATGACGGGCTAGCGAGACGAGTCCCACATCGCCTGGTGATCGTGGGCTGTGTGTGTGATTGGACTGACGAGGACGTCAGGGACTTAACGGGGGGAGTTTGTGACACCCAAATAGTCCCACATCGGATGGAAATGGGGTTGTCATTGGGTTTATAATAGACTTAGACAATAGTAATAATAATTGGGCTTAAGCATTTTGGGCCGGTGTTGGGTCCAACGAGTTATTGTTGCTAGTAGGCTGGATCGTTACATTTGGTATCAGAGCAAAGTTTCACTTTTGGGGGCCTCAAATATACACGGGGTCGGGCATAAGTTTTTTTAAAACTTTTTTTTTTAAATAACGCATAAGAATTGTCTATATTATTATGGCCTCTTAAATCAAAAAAAAAAAAAGAAAAAAAAAATGAAAACAAATAAAAAATCTTGCTCGCGTTCTCCATATTATCTATTTTTGATTAATACAAATCAAAAAGAAAAACCGTGAGTTTTCTTCAAATTCGTCTATGTGTGATTGCTCAAAAAGGAAAAAAAAAAAAAAAGTGCCTAAAGCAAAGATTTTTTTTTTTTTTTTAAAAAAAAAAGCAAAAAAATGAGCAAGTTCAAGCCTCATATTAAGCTCGGAAAAATGAAACTTTCCATTTTGGGCAATTAACGAGACTTGCTATTTCCGACTTTACCTAAAATGGAAAGTCCCGCTATTTTTATCAGAAACGGAAGGTTAATGCTCTGAGCTGGGCCCAATCCGGCCCATTAAGAGAAATGGGTCTTATAACGGCCCACGAGTTCAAAGCTCTATAAGCTGCTTCAATAAAATGGGTCTTAACGGACCGGGCCACGGCCCGGTCCGCAATAAAATGGGTTTTAACGGGCCGGCCCACGGCCCGGTCCGGTTTGTCAAACACACCGTTTCCGCCTTTTGCCATTTTGGGAAAGCTTTCCATTTTAGGTAAAGTCGAAAATAGTAACTCTCGTTAATTAACCCGAAATGGAAAGTTTCACTTTTGGGGCCTCAAATATACACCGGGTGACCATAAGTTTCTTACCTTTTTTTTTTTTTTACCTTTTCTTTTTTTTCTTTTTTTTTAAATGCGTGGAAATTTCTTTTTGGAGGAAGCAATATCAAAATGGGAACATTCGCTGCAATTTTTTTTTTTTTTTCTCTTTAACCAGATTGTAAAAAATAATAAAAGAGAGTGAACTTTTAAAATTTTGTTATTATAATTTAACTCTAACAGTGTATTTAAAATTGATCCGAGTACCTCTTTGGTAGGATTCAATAGCTTTTCTTTGTGCCTTTTATTAATTGGGCCATTAGAAAATAATGAAAATTTAGATGTTAATTTATTTAAAAATTTTAAATTTCAAATATCTATTTGAAAAATTGCACCCTTTAATTAACATGGTTAATAGAATATGCCCTAAAACTAATTTTATTTTGGGGATTAAATGTTCCTCTTTTAGAATATATCGACATAAACTATGCGTGAAAAAAGAAAAGGGGATAAAAAAAGGGCCCGAAACTGAAACATTCTATTTTGGGCTATTAACGAGACTTACTATTTCCGACTTTACCTAAAATGGAAAGTCTCTGCGATTTTACCAAAAATGGAAGGTTAATGGTTGAAGCTGGGCCCAATCCGGCCTATTAAGGGAAATGGGTCTTATAACGGCCCACAAGTTCAAGGGTCGATAAAATGGGCCTTAACGGGTCGGCCCAAGGCCCAGTCCGGTTCGTCTAACCCACTGCTTTCTCCTTCTTTTTTTTTGATTCCATTTTAGGTAAAGTCGAAAATAGTAACTTTCGTGAATTAGCCCGAAATGGAAAGTTTCACTTTTGGGGCCTGAAATATACACTGGGATGTAAGTTTTTTTTTTTTACACCTTTTTTTTTTTTTTAAATAACGTTTGAGAATTTTTTTTTTTTTTTTTTTTTTTAATTTTTTTTCTGGAGTAATAAAATTGGAAATCTTTCGGGACAGCATAACAAAATGGGAAGATTCACACTGCAAGCTGAAGAAAACATTACCCATTTGGTCACACAACCATGAACTATAACATTAACCTCTCAGGTTATGATGCATGAAGAGGGTTTTACTAATATGCAATTATCAGACTCACCATCCGTCTCTAGAGCAAGTGATAAAGGACTTGGTGGTTGGTACGCGAGACCTAAGTTCGAATCCTAGTTGATTCACATTTCCAGCTAAATTTATTTCTTAATGAAATATATGAAGCGGGTAGCATGCGACCTATCTCTAAAAAAAAAACACTTTTAGGACTCACTTCATGAAGAATCGAGATCGCGTTTGCGGGCGCGACTCACACTTCATCAAGTCCCCAGTTTGTCTCCGCAAAAAGATTTCACATTGCCTGCACCACATCAATGTGGTTTAGGAAGAAAATCTCCGGCGGCGGGCATATGATGAAGCAAGTTTATGTGTTCCAAGACGAATAATCATAGCTCTCACCAAGAATGCAAAGAAGATCATAAGTTAATTCATAAGAAGATCCCTTTTAACACAGTCTAAAAATACATCCAGATTTAATAACTACCAAGCAAACCGTTTTGTAAGAGGGGGGAGAGGGAGTAGAAGAAGAAATAAAAAAAGAAGAAAAAACTTAGTACTTGACTGTCTTATAAGAAACGACTTGATCAGAAATCTCATATCTACTCAAAATCCTAAAAACTTTAGAGAGGAAAAGTGCATCATGGTACTTGAAAATAACACTTGCAAAAATTGAAGACAAACCCTAGTTCTTTAAAACGTTTTATGTCTCCCTCCTCGACCTCCGAGTAGGGCGTGGGGCTGAGGCGTCCTCCTTCTCCTTCTCGTCCTCGTCCTCGTCCTTCTCCCCGCTGCTTCCCGGAACGTCAGCCTCGGCAGCCGCAGCTGGCTTTGTTTCCGAAGTGCTGCTTGCCGGAGCCTGAAACAAGCAAAACAGGTAAGAAGCTAAGAATTATGTTGAGAGCAGCGAAATGAAGAAGCAGCAAGTCAAGCTAAAGTCTCACCGCTGGTTTCTTGCCGCCAAACAAAATTCTGAAGAGAACTGTTAAGATAACAACCACGACAGAGACCAGGATTCCGATGGTCAGGTTAGGTTGTTTCTCTCCCTTCTCGATCACATCCTGCGGATAAAAGTATAGAGTTTTTAAATAGAGTTAAGCCTCAAGAAAAGGGACAATATTAAGAAGCAACTGAAGAAAGGAGGAGCAAAGAGGAAGGGCAAAACTATTTATTCAAGTTCAAAGACTCGCGAGAAAATAGATACGCGAATATCTTGGGTGCGATGGTAGAGAATTAGTAGCTAAACAAGAAAAAGAACACGAGAAAATGTATGAATAGCTAGTTCCATGAGACAAGGAACTAAAAATATTGTTTCGGTACTCACGATAATCTTGATCTTGTATGCCGCCAGGAAAGGAATATCCACAATCTTGTAGAGGACATCGAACACCTTCTTCTGCAGTGATCATAATACATATTAGAAGCAACGTAATTTACAAAAATGTGAAATATTATCATCACGTGCAAAACATCATTTTTCACTCTTCTAAAACTAAATAAGGAAAAAAAAAAAAAAATCGAATGACGGACATCACCTGGAAACCAGAAAGCCCGTCTGAAATGCCCGCAGCAGCATCCTCTGCCTTCTGCTTCTCTTTCTCAACATCATACTTGGGCTTCCACGTCTTCTCCCTATACGACTCAGCAACCTTCTCATCATCGGCGATCAAAATGTTGTCGAACAAAACACCATCTTGCATTGTCCAAATCTCAATACCAATAGCTGCAATAGGCTCAAAATCGGGCTTATCGAGCTCGAAATACTCGGGATTAGGTATATCCCTCGGCTTCCAGATCCCCTTGTAGTTAGGATTGTCAATCAAAGGAGCATGCCACTTCCCCTTATAGTTGGGGTTACTCTTCACGGGCCTCTTCCACTCACCACAACCAGGAGCTTCCTCGCACTTAGGGTTATCGATTTTCGGTGCCTCCCACTCTCCATCCTCCTCATCATCCCAATCTTCTGGCTTCGCCGCTTCTGGATCGTCGATTTCCTCAGGCTCATCGTCCAACCATCCTTCCGGCTTAACGGCATCCTCATCCTCAATCTCCATAGGGGCATCCTCATCCCAATCATCGGGTTTCACTGCATCGGTATCTGGAATCTTGGGCCGCTCATCCCAATCCTCAGGCTTCTTATCCTCAGGATCCGGAATAGTCTGAGGCGGGATAAGTGCCGGCTCTAAATCGTCCGAAGATAAGAAATTCACCTTCTTCTTCTCCTCTCCGTCGATCAAAATCGTCAGCTCGTTATCGGGTTTAAGGATAGCAGTGTAGACGTGGGATAGCTTGTCGTACGGCACCGACGGGGGAAATTTCAAATGGTGCTCAACGAATTTACCAGTTTTGGGGTTTTTGTGCTTAAGGATGAAGTGGACCTTGTTGGTGGATCCGCACTTGTCAGGTCCAAACATGATACTGTAAGGAGACTCGTTATCAAAATCCTTCGGGACCCAACCCGATTCCTGAGGTCGGAGGTACTTAAGATAAGCTCCACCACATTCGAGGCCATTTTGAAGGCGGACTTCAAACTGAAGTATGACGGTCCCATCCTTGAGATTGACGGGCTCATCCAGTTCCTTGACTATGGCGTACTTCCTTGCCTTCTCACTGACAAGGAGGCCGTAGTCTTCGTGACCATCACTTTTGGAGTGTTTCCATACACCTGGATAGGAGATTGTGTTTAAATATACTGACAATAAAGAGATAGAATGCAAGAAAAGGAAATAGTAGGAGAGTATCAAAGTTGACCAAAATGGAGATGGAGTTATCAAAGCTATCGCACATAGTTAGCCTAAGAAAGAAGAGTCAGGAAGGTCCAATAATGCATTTTCTCTGAGTTCATGGCACAACTTTCATAACATATTTAGCTACTTGAACACACACCTTCAACAACTTTGGTGTATATTATCCCTTAAGTTTCTGAACGGAATCTCTCACTCATGACTTTTCCGTAGGGAGCATGTGACAAAAAGGAGCATTAAAAACTCAATGCAAAACCATTTATAGCACGAGAATACATGCGCAACAAAATGTACACGCAACCAACCTTAGATAAGTGTAATGAACATGCATAATGCGGTGTTTACACAGGTCAAAGCCCACCAAAAACATAAATAGCTACTATAACAGCCGCAATAAAACATTTTATTTGACTTTGTAAAGTCCTATGCATATGTAACAAAGTCATGAGACCAACTTTACGCATAAAAGCAGGACAAACTTATCCACTACTTAACATTTCCAGTATTCCTAAAATTCATTCTTTTATAATATGTAGCCAATTTTGCCCCAAATACGAACTTTTGATAAAATGGTTGACAGTTCATGGATAGTAATGCGAGCTAGAGTTAACAGATCTATCGTCTCATGTTGCTAACATGTGTTCGGCATCTGTAAACTAAAAGGGTAGTATACTGAAAGACTAACATTCGATAAAATGCTTGATAGTTCATGAATCACAATGCACGAGTAAAGTTTATAAATAATAACGGATCTACAATCCCAAATGCTAAATTGTGTTTACCATCTCTAACAGAATGATTGTTTATACTATTATAAGAGAATTAGGAGGTGATGTTCAATGAAACATTTAGATGTTCCAATCACCATTTACAACTCACATGTGAAACTAAACCTTAAACCCTAGTTCTCAGTACTCCCACAACGATAACTACAGACTGAATCAAATGGTGCAAAATTTTCTCCTATCTCGTATGGATCTACGACCTTAACCCACAAACCCTTCCGAGACCAGTAAAATCCAACAGATCGGATTAAAAAAAAAAAAAAAAAAAGAAAAAAAATCAAATTTTTACATCCCTACACTTCTAATCTAGTATTGATCAACACATCTCGCTACATCAAACAGTTAGAAATGAGATCAAGGCGATACCTTTGTAATCATCCTTCACGGAAACAACCCACCGCCCCTCAAAGCTCTCATCAAACGATTCGTAGAACACCTGGAACAACAAAAACCCATCATTCTCACACTCAGATCTCTTAATTCAAACCAAAAAAAGAAAAGAAAAAAAAAATGATCAGATTCAGATCGGAACCCACCGGATCCGAAGCGGAGATTTGGAGCACGAGCACCGAGATCAACAGCGCCAGGAGCGGCGGCCCGAATCGCCTCCGATCCATCAAAACCCTACAAACACGCGAACGATCGCGATGAGATCGACGAGGTAGACGAAGGAGATGAAGAGGAGGAGGAGGAGGAGCTCGAGATCGAGTAATGAGCGGATCGGCCCCAAAACCCTAACCCTAGATCGCGACCTCGACGATGGAGGGGGTAGGGATCGACGTACCAGATCTCGCGAGGGAGAAAACCAACGGCGGAGATGAGATCACGGGGTCGCCTCCTCCTCGTCCTCCTCCTCCCCACTCCTACGACTTCTTCTTTGCACGCGAAGCATAAGAGGGTGCGGGGGAGTAAATAAAAAGTTCCCGAGCCACTTGTTTCGACCAATCACGTCCGAGACCACGTATAGCCCTCCAATGGAATCGCGCCACGTCGTATTGGCTTTCGCTGTTAGTTTAAAATTATGGGGAGATGGGGGCCACCGGGTGCCATGTGCTTGTATTGGTTGCGGAGGGTGGACACGTGTCGCGCGGTGAGTGGGGTTGGACGGATGGAGGAAGATGTCATATTCGAGAAGGTTCGGATCGCTTTTGTTTGGGGAGGTTGAACCACTTTTTTTGGACTATTGGGCCGGCCCATTAGGCCCAATGGGCCCGATATAGAAATTAAATCCTCGATTTTTTTAGATATTTTTATACAAAAAGATATATAATAATAATAATTAAGAAAGAAAAAAAATTTACACGTATTTCGAATTTGGGTCCAGTCCAAAATGATCGGGTCGGACCAGGTCAAATGTTAAAAACCTCGGGGCCGCGTCGAGCTGATCAAAAGTCCCAATGTGAAGAGCCCGACCCGACCCGCAAACAATTGGGCCCAATTAGTTCGAGCCCAACTCCCACTGTGATCATCATCAACTATATATATGCATCATAATTCTTTAAGATTTGTGCTTGTAAATCACGCAATCAGAGTCAATTACTTCATTAGTAGGAATAAGCTACAACAAATAAAAAAAACTTAGCCTACTTTGCTTAAGGCTCTTATTCGGGGGGAGGGGAGGGTTGTGACGCCGTAACTAATACATCTTATTCGGTTGGATACGATAAAAAAATTAATTACTGTGATTGTAAATAATTTGTTCAGTTACATGCATGTTGAGAAGCATATTCACAAATTTGTATCGTTTCAGATGTAGGATTAATGTGGGATTATCTCCTAATATAAAAGAATGTTTCTATATTTTAACAAGTGATTAATTAGAAAGATAAGCTTATAATATATCTTTTTATTTAAAAGTGATTCGATCTCGATCTCTAGTTTAAAATGCATGATATTAGATCTCCATACAGCTATAACTGTTGTACAGTTACAACTACATAAAATCAAAATATGTGCGCGCGCGCAAGAGAGAGAGAGAGTTAGGGTGAAAGCAAAGCATGCATGTGCATGTCAATGTCTCCACCCAGTAATTCAGCATGCATGTGTGGCCACTAGTGCAAGCTATACATAGATTAGTTGCTCATAAAGTTAATTAATTACATTGTTCTCAATTTTACAAATTAAAATGAGAAAAATTGTTGGAGATTAATGTTGATAATATAATTAAGATTAATTGTTGGAGCCTTTAATTTGTTAATAACTGCACCTCTTTTTTAATTTGAGTCTTTATTTTGAGTAGCTCTACTCAAATATTCATTAATTTTCTCACAATATTCTTTAGCTAGGCCAAATTCCAGTAAATGATTATATAAGTAATTTATTGTAGGCACCAAAATGTTTCCTAGTGTGTATATATATAATTAAACTCTTGTTTTCGTTGGAACTGAATATTAGTTTTTTTTTTTATTTCAGAAATAGAATTTATTTGACTAAAAAATTAAAGAGAGAAACTAAAGTAGAGCACATTCATGGCTAATTAAGGTAATAATTAATCTTCTGATTGAAATTTATCATTTTTATATTTAACATATATATATTAATTAAACTCTTGTTTTCGCTGGAACTGAATATTAGTTTTTTTTTTCTTTCAGAAATAGAATTTATTTGACTAAAAAATTAAAGAGAGAAACAAAAGTAGAGCACATTCATGGCTAATTAAGGTAATAATTAATCTTCTGATTGAAATTTATCAGTATTAATTATTATTATAATTTTCATTATTCTTTTTACAATTATTATTATTAGTACTAGTTGTTGTGTAGGGGCCCTAGCTAGGCTAGCTAGTTTATTATTTTTTAATTATAATTATACAAGTTCATTGTAACTCGACTATTAATGTCAAATTAGGCCATCATTGTTACTGCATAATATATATTTAATTATGCAATTTAATTAATCAGAAAAAATACACATTTGTTTTTTTTACTCAGAAGCAATTTAGTTTTGAGAAAAGACTAATATGAAAGAAAATAATTAATCCCCAAAACTGTGATAATTAATTTTGCTTGTTTAATATGTAAATAATTTTTAAATTGTTTCACCAACTATATATGATCATTAGGTAGCTGTTTTGAACTTGCATTGATCCCTTTTTTGACTTACATATCCAATTAATAGCTGTTTAGAACTTGCATTCTCTTTCCTTAGTCCACCTGCAATTATATATTCAACAGTGGCTCACAATTAATGAAGCCAACATCAAACAGTAAATTACATCAATTGACATTGAACTTGCCTAAAATCTTATTCCAATCATCAAACTTAATTTATTTAGTTCTAGTACTACTAAATTTTATTTTATGTTTCAATTTGGTGATAATGCTATGCGAAATGACATGATATGACGATTAATTAACTATTTCCCGCGAAATAATATGATAGGATATATGCGTAAGTAGATTAATATATAGTTCCTTTGAGATAATGTGATAGCTAAATTAGCTGATAAGGTAAATATATATAGAGAGTTTCATGTATAGTGGTTAATTTGATCTAAACAAAAAAGTTAGGATTAAATGTTGTAAATTGATACCAAATTAACTAAAGTTGAGACATCTAACTAATGAAACTTCAAAACAAATAGGTGTGGAGTGTGCAATATATATATATATATATATATATAGAATTAGGCTGGAATACTATTAGTAGTAAAACGTTTTTTTTTTTTTTTTTGAGATAAAGGTAGCACCCTACCCGTAAAACGCCTTTTTTACTACTAAGTTTTTAACCCTCAGATGAAAATTTGTAGGGTCAGGATGATATTAGGTAGTTAGTGTTGAGTGGTCCCCCTAGGGTTGAGTGGTCGATGGGTTATAGTATTTAATCCAATGGTTAGAAATAATGATAAGAGCTGATCCAAAGGTTAAAAAACTGGTAGCAAAAATGAGAATTTGCTACTAATAGTAGCCCAGTCCGACTCTATATATATATATATTTCATGGTTAAATTTTACCCCAATGTATAACAAAAAAAGATTATGTAAGAGAGAGGTGCAACTTCTTGTCCCCACCCCCACCTTGCTTTCCTACTCAACCATCCCTTTCTTTTTCCTTGAATAATGCAATTGTTGTTTCTCTCTCTCTCTCTCTCTCTCTCTATAGATCTCTCTTTAGATCTCTAGATCTCTACATATTGTGTATATATAAGTTGTTTCTCTTCATTTACAGTGACCAGTACTGAGCTATGTACTAGTAAAGGTACCTCAGGAGCTCATTATTGGGAGTTAATCAAGTGCTCACACAAAAAGCACCTCACAATGGAGCATTTGCACTCCCAAGAAGCTGCAAAGAAGCTGTGTCACTTCCTAAGGCTTGCCTTTTTCATGGTGATCAAAAAGAGCCTCATCATCTCAAGGAAAAAGCTCATGATCATGGGTCTCATACTAAAGAGAGGAAAACTCTTGGGTAAAACAATGAAAAACCTCCTCCCCCTCATCAACCACCCAAAGGGAAAAGCTTTGCCACCTCCCACAAGAATGGAGTATGAGTTCTCATGCAGCAATACTCCTAACCTCATCTTCTTCAAGTCGAGATCGAAGCGTAGAGGGAACACGAGTAGCCTCTTCTCATGCTTCAATGCGGGGTGCTACGACGAGACCGCGGCACCGGTCTTTGCGTTCCCTACTCTAGAGTACTCTCCGCGGTGTGTTTGCGGGACGTCGAGCTTTATCGACGGTAGTAACTGCAAGGAGAGGCGGCTAGGGCTTAGCCCTAGCCGATCGCCGTTCTTGGTTAGGGTTTCGAGTTGTTCGTCAGAAGCGAAGGAGGAAGAGGAAGAGGAAGAGGAAGAGGAGGAGGAGGAGGTCGAGTGCGACGTCGACGACAAGGCGGAGGAGTTCATTGAGAGGTTCTATGAGCAGCTAAGGGCACAAAGGCTTGCTACTATACTAGCTTGATCTCATGTATTTTTCATGTTCATGTAATTTCATGCATGCATGCATGCTTATATATAGACATGCATGCATTAATTATTAATTCTAGAGTTTGCATTTTATTTTGAAAAAAAGGGAGAATATTTGGTATATTAATTTATGAGTCCGGCTACTATACTATCGGTAGCAAATCGTTTTCGATGATACGGTTTCCAAATCGACGATCGACTCCGTTAAAGTTGATCTACGGTACTATTGAAAATATTTGGAAACTATATAAATTTTATATTTTTTCGACATCATTTGACTAGTGATAAAAAAATCTCAAATTTAACAATTTTAATGGCCGATGTGGTGTATTTGTGAGTTTAACGGTGTAAAACAATTCAAATTCGATAAAAATTTTATAGAAATTTTTTTTCACTATATATTTAGAGTAAAATCAGTATATCTTATCTTGAATTTAAATTTTTTATCATCATTTTTTATAAAATTTTTATTTTTAGCTGTTCAATTTTAGATTACTTGTTTGATAGGTAAATAATATCGAAAAATTATGAAATTTAGTTTTAAATACTTTTAATAGTGTAGATCAAGTCTAACGGAGTCAATCGATCGTCGATTTGAAAGCTGCATCATCGAAAACAACTAGGTAGCACGGAGCCCTTCTCCGTGCTACCGATAGTATAGTAGCCTAGTTCTTAGTTATTTATTGTGCTTTATAATTTAAGCATTCTTTTGCTCAACGCATTCTTATGCATTGAGAGGTTCTTGTTATTATTAGCCATATATATATATATATATATGAGTAGGGCTACTATACTATTATGAGTAGTAGAGCCTACTACTCATAAGTTGTTTTCGATGATAGAGCTTCGAATCGACGATCCACTCCGTTAAATATGATCTAGAGTATTTAAAACTTCTAGAAAATAAATTTCGTAATTTTTCGAAATCATTTACCTTACGATCAAAAGCTCACAAAATTGACAATTTTTAACGGCCGATATGGGATACTTGGTAGTTTAACGGTGTAAAAGAATTGAAATAGGTTGAATTTTTGATAGAAAATTCTATTCACTACCTAGATAAAGATCAATAGCTCCGATCTTAAATTGAAGGATCCGATCATCTATTTTTAGGACATCGTTCGAATTCGGCCGTTCATTTTATGCCCATTTGAAGGACTTTAATATGATTTTGAAAAATTTCGAAATTTATTTTCTATAAGTTTTAAATACTCTAGATCATATTTAACGGAGTGGATCGTCGATTCGGAAGCTCTATCATCGAAAACAACTTATGAGTAGTAGGGCTCTACTACTCATAATAGTATAGTATACTCTATATATATATATATATATATATATATATATATATATATATATATATATATATATATATATATATATATATATATAAAATTGAGCTCCCATGCTTTTAAAAGTACGAAGTCATTGGTGCTTGTAAGTTTTTAGCCATTGGATTACTAGATGTGCGGTTAGGATGATGTGGGCCCCTTAGGTTAAGTGGGTGGTTGGTTGAATAGTATAATCTAACGGATGAAAGTCGTAGATCTAACGGTAAAAAATTCAAGCACAAAGTCTTGATCTTTCTGAAAAGCATGTAGAACTCTCTATATATATATATATATATATATATGGATAGTAATTGAAAGTATACATTAATTAGACGTGACCAAATTCAACGAGACGTGCGGGACCCAACCTTTAGTAGAACGGGTCGGGCTTAGCCTGGCTTATCGGGTCTAAATTTTGAGGCCCAAGAAAATGCAGCCCACCCTTTGATTTTTAATTTATTTGTTTTGACCCGACTCAACCCAAAGTTTTAGTACTTGATCCGATTTAGCTCGCTATATATATATATATAGGTTGGGCTTGAATTAATGGGCCTGAAACAATTAAACAGGCCCAAAAATAGACTAGCTAAGATCCGGCCCAGCCTGGATTTGCAAGTGTCAAAAGGCTTGTTGGTTGATGCAAGGCACAAATTCGAATCCTGGTTGATTCACATTTTAAAATTTAAATTTATTTAAATAAAATAAGCAAGCGGGTAGTGTCTTTACTATCTCTCTCTCTAAAAAAAAAACTTATTTGGTATGAGGGATAGTGAGATTTATACCCCCTAGATTTTTTTTTTTTTTTTCGTTTAATAGGCAAAACCGTCCGTGTGTGCGATCGCGCGCGCGCGCGTCTCAATACTATATATGCATGATACCCGAGATCACAAGTACTCAGCCTAGTTGCTTTATATTTTTAGTTAAATTTATTTCTAAAAAAAAATAATTTGCTACATTTATCTCTCTCTCTAAATCAAAATAATTATGATAATAGTAATTAATAATAATGCATGGTGATAAAATTTTACGTTAGATCAACTGAATTAAGGGAATAGTGTGCAAATGAAAAGGGCTTAATTAATTCTATGTTAATGAAATAAAAGGAGCTTAATCGGGCTAATAATCACCTATATCTGTTATGTTTCAGTTTGACTAAGTTATAATCTGTAGAACTGGGTCTATATATGGATTTCCCAATAAAATTAACTACTAGCTAGGAGTTGAACTATATTCATGATATGATTCCTTTTATTTAACTAAATAAATATAATTTGATCTAATTATATATATAACATTGTTATATATTGTTTTGTTTTTAACAAACAAATTTATTGATCATCAAGAAGGTCTATGACGCAAGTAAACTAGATTTTGAACTTGAAACCTTAGATACCAGCTATCAAATTAACCTATAGTCGATCCTCACTTGTGCTCGAGACATGCAATCAGATTAATTAATTAAGCTGCAAGTAACATTAATTATTATCAGAAAAGATAATTAATACGCAATCAGAATTTATTAGTAGGCAACTTAATTAATTAATTAGCTACCCCACATAATTTAATTTCTAAGCAAAAAATAATATTGTAAATTAATGTCACCATCCAAGGGCAGTGCTTATTCTGAATATTTTTTGTTATGAGTACTCAAACAAATCTCATAAAAGTGTAGTAGTATAAAAGTGTAGTAGTATATTAGTTATTAGTACTCAAACAAATATTACTTGGGATAACGCCCAAATTATGTTGTCACGCTTAAATCATAAGAAATATTTGTCATGTACTTAATCATCGAATTTGGTGTTATTAACTGAACTGGTTTTACTATTTGTAGAATAAATTTAGCCAATAAATGGCTCCAATAATAGCAATTCATTTTTCAATTTCTTTTTTTTTTTTCAATGCCTTCAACGTTCAATGCGCGCGTATCCTGACAATCCTTTATAGAGAATGCAAATTTTTATTCTCTAACTCGGTGATAAAAATATCAACCAACTACACTAAATAGTGATTATTATAATGCTGACGTCAATGGCTGATTATCTCGAATGAATGATTACTAATGGAAGAATATTAGTAACATTTTTATTATTGGTTCTTTCACCTTTACCTTTTTTATTTTTTTTTAAACAATTAAGAATTTACAGTTTTTTTTATATAGGGTATATATAATTTTTTTAATTATTATTTTTTGTTACATTGCTTCTCTCCGCAGGAGAAGCTATCACAGCAGTGACAAGTCAACTACCTACTTGGCTCAAATAAATAGCTACCCAATCAAAGCTAGCCACGTGTACCCAATCCCGCTCAATTGTACAAGCTTCTCGAAGCTGATCTCAGCGCCGGGCACCCGCAACTCCCCGGCGGCGCAAAATAGCCGCAGTAGCCACACTGCGGCGGCGGCGGCGGCGCAGGATAGCACCACCCGCTAAACTGCGCCGGAGCGGGGTAAGCCACCACCGTGCCCATCGCCGGCGCCGGATCTATCGCCGGGTAACAAACCCTAGGCGGCGGCGGTGGAGGAGGATCGGGAATCAGATCCAACAACGACGGATACAGATTAACCTTCGGCGGCGGAGGCGGAGGAGGCGGAGCCGCCACCTTCGCCGCGGCGAAGGAGGCGGGGGAGGGGGGGGTGTTCGTGATGTAGGAGAAGGAGAGGACACCGTTGGGTTTACCGTCGGAGGAGGTCATCTGGTAGCTGGAGCGGCGGAGGTCGCCGGGGCCGGCGGCGTAGAGGTCGGCGACGGGGACGGAGACGGCGCCGACGACGCGGTCGGGGAGGAGGTGGACGCGGGCGGTGAGCTCGAAGCGGAGGAGGAGGTGCGGGAGGGGGTCGGGGCCGTCGGTGTAGATCCGGACGGGGTGGTCCCACTCCGGGTCGCGGCGGCGGGGGAGGAGCGGGGTCTTGTGGCGGTGCCGGAGTTGCCGGACCCCCCGGAGTGGCTCGTCGCCGTCGCCGTCGCCATGGCCGAGGAGGTAGATGGTGACGTAGAGCGAGGGCTTGGAGAAGGAGAAGGAGGAGGAGGAGAATGCGACGTCCCTGTACGAGATCGTCTTCAGATCGATGGATCCCCGATTCATGATTTCTTTTTAGGGTTTTTGTGCGAGCTAGCGATAGTGTGGAGGAGAAATGGAGAGGGAGAGGGAGAGGGAGTGGGTTTTAACTTTTATTAAGTTGAAGTGTTTAACGCGGTGGGGATCTACGTTGACTTGGAAACATGAGAAGAAGAACGGATCAGAATAGTGGTGGGGTATTTAACTGAAAATACCCGGAAACCGAACCAAATTGACAAATTCTAATTAATTAATTAATGGGGAAAAGAAATGAAATTGTGAGGAAACTGAGATGTGTGTACAATTCAATATACTTATTGCCTGCCTACTTTTCATTCAGAACTTAAAAAATATCTAATTGGCTAAATTACAAAAAAAATACCGTTATGTCAAAATTTAATTTTTTACTTTTCTTTCGTGTCATTTAAAAATCTACCCTTACTTATTGTAAAATAAAAAATATTTACAGAAAGGTACGGTACGATGTGAACTGTAATGATAAAATGATTATTTTGTCCCTCATCATTTTGCCCCTCAGGAGAGAAGATTGAGAGCATTTTTGGCATAAAAAAATATATAATAATATTTTTTAAACGAAATCCTAACGGATTACTAATGGCAGGGGCGAAGTGTACATTTTTTATTTTACAAGGGGATAACGTATAGGTTTTTAAATGACATGAAAGAAAAGTGAAAAATCAAATTTTGACAGAAAAATTTTATATAATTTAGCCTATCTAATTTTCAAAATTAGATCTTCTAACACAATCAGTTTAAAGCTTATTTTGGTATTGAGGCATATCCAACGCTATTAGATAAAATAGAGTTGTGAAAAAAACATATAGAGATATGCTTCTGCACTCTCCGGTTGGACCGCAGAAAATATAACATAACTGTCTTATCGCAATATGCGTAACACAATATTACGTACGAAAACAAATAAAGTATTTTTTCAACGTACTTTCTCACCGCACGTAACGCAATCTCACCGCAATCTTAAACGAAGCCTAAATATGGACAAAGTCACCAGCAATGATAGTGAGTGACTCCCAAGATGAGAGGCTCCACTTTTTCACCAAACTCATATTTCTCAATGTTATAATAATGCGAATATCTTATTTTATTTTTATATATGTACATTTGCGGCGTTTTAGTGAGTCACGCAAAATCATCACAAGCATTATTTGGACAGCAATTCCAAGTAAATAATCATATCAGTGATATAGGCAGATGCACGAATATTAAAGTCAAATTGGGCTGTAGTACAAGGTTATTTAAGAGCTTTTCCCGGAAAGAAACATATATAAGAGGGCAAAAGAATATAACACGCTTACTTGTTGCTCATGAATAATACATGTAAATCACGGAGTTATAGCATAGCATAGCAAGGCAAAAGCTTTTACTCTTAAAGAAAGAATATGAATGGTGCAGTGGTAAAAACTTATTCGACGTAGATTACTAAAACTTACATTTCTATGATACAAAAGCCTGTCGGAAGCAAGTTGTCACCGGCTAACGTGTTCTCGATGCAATCTTACTCATTCTATATATCCTCTTTGGATGGTAGTTCCCACCTATGATGTGATTTTCATATTCTGAGAAAATCGATTTAGAGGCATTCCTTTTGTACTCTCTAGCAAACAATTACCGCATTCTGCTAGAGTAAAGGAGACGGAGAAATGTTGAACGAAATATGCGTGCATCCAAACAGGCCCTGAGCAATAGACTTTACCGTTGTTTCTGCAGCTCTATGGAAGCAAAGATCCCGTTTCCTGTGTTTCTTTATCGCCGTCAATTGACGTACTGCCCCAATTAGAGCTTTTCCGAGTAGTGAACTTTGTCCGATCATTCGTAGATCCCACGAAGCCCGATGACCTCGAAAAGACCATAGATACAACCAGTGCGGATAAAGCAGTAGCAGACTCTCTACATAGGCCTAATGAGAGGGAGAAAGCCGCCTGCAAGTTGAACCAAGTAGTATGAAATAAAACTTTTCGAGAGGGTCATATCATAATGGTGATATAGACAAAGCACCTTCGCCTTTATTAAAAAAGATTTTGTCTTCGCCTTCTCCAAATAATCAAGAGAGTCCACATCATTGGCTTCACACTCCATCGAAAGTTTAGCAAGCCTGAGATATTAGTTTTAGGTATTCATGCATATTTTTTCCAGTATAAACAACATAACATACAAGAAACCATGTAAATGCAGGTAAATTACATTTCTTATCGCGATTAAGATGAGCATACATGATGACTGAAAGAAATACCTGTTTACATTTGTTGCAACAACTTGACTTGCGGTGGACGAAGGCTTTCCATCATTTGCTGAAATTACGTTTGCTAAATTAGTTTGATTCTCTAACGAATGACTTATAATTAGAGGACTAGAAGGAATTCATGATTCTATAACCTTTAGTATCATCAGGAGCTAACAACAAAATGCCGATTGACACAAATGCCAAACCCAGTAGAAACATTGTTAGTTTAATTGCATCAAAAGCCTGTCAGAACGAATTTAAGGTTTTCTTAGTAGAGGACTTACAAAAGGAGATGTTTTTCAGAGAGAGAGAGAGAGAGAGAGAGAGGAGGAAGAAGAAGAAGAAAGAAGGAAAGAAAAGAAAAGAAGCCTACCTGATATTCCTGGAAGTATACAAATCCTGTACAAACGGAAAAGAAGGTCCATACAAGCTGAAACATTGGAACAATGAATATTGCATCAAACTGGGACAACCCCTCATTCAATCTTGCCATCTGAGATGTAGGGAATAAGTAATTAGACATATCAAGATAAAAAGCACAAAAAACTACATGCAGAAAAAGAATTAAAGAGTAAAACGCACTGGTACCACCTGAACTATTAGTGATCTAAAGATAGGCACAGCGTTATCTTTACAAAATAACTCGTGTAAACAATCCAATGCCTCAAATCTGTATTACCCTTATTTTTTCATCTGTTTTCAGTATTGGCCGTATATCTATGAAAAAGGGAAAGAAAAGAAAAGTATTGACGCTCTGGCAGACTGTCACACAATCCTTAAAAGAATTGGTATCTTCTGCTTCTTTTGCATGCCCAGTTGAGTTCCAGGAAATTTTAGACAATAAACTTCACATAATCGGCGAATGAAATTGACGTAGGTGGGGAATCAGAGGGCCTGAATATCACACATGTTACATATATTAAAAAAGGAAAGGAAAAAAAGATTGGTTGAGGTATCTGCAATTGACCAGAAGTTTAGGGGCTACCAGTACATTTTTCATGGAAAAAAGGAAACACATTAATTGATGCTTTTTCGCTCATAAAATCATTACCCAAAACCCTCCCGTGAAAAAGAATAGTAAAAGCATCAAGTATGTAAACCAGCTATCCAGCTTATAATTGCTTCCAACTGTCAATCTTAGCATGTTGGACCTGAGTGTTAAAGGAAATATAAATGCACATTTCGACCAGAAATAGAGAAATTACAATATAAAAACAAAACTGATGTGACTACCACTAAATGAGCAGATAGGTTAATCAGCAATGGGCTGATCGACTTACAATGATTTCCCAAACAACACTGACCAAGATCCAATAGCACCAGAAACAACGGCATAAGAAAATGGGAGGAAAGCATGCCTATAGGTACTAAAATCATGCCCAAAAGCTAAGAGATTAGCTTTTACTTTCCTGCAAATGACATGTTTAGTTGCCATCAAGAGCATAATAGATGGAGCAAACAATAAATTATAAAGAGGGGGTCTCGACGGGATCATCCACAGAAGAGTTTTTTGGCTATAACTGTTTGGAAAAGCACTAGTAGCTGTCTCAATGGAATCTCCTCCACAGCTTCCAGCTGCAGAGAGGCAGAAGCTTCTAATGGGAGCTTCTGCATTGTTGGGCCCTGAAAGCTCATTTAAGCTTCCGATCACAGCAAAAGCTCCGGAATATTTGTAAGCCAAAAGCATAAATTCTGAAAGCTCCTGCTTATTGGAGTAGAGAAGCTATTCCAATAGCCAAGCCAAATAGGAACCAAGATAATAGAAATATTAGCAAATATTAGTACGAACTTACCTATAGATATATTGATTCAGAGCAACAACCAACGCCAGAGACAGGCAATAAAGAAGAAAGACTGAATTGCTGTAATTTGCGATCAATAGCTCAGATGTGTAAACTGACAAAAAATTGAATAGTTCAGTGAATTTTGGTTTGCACTTTAGGACGTTGAATTCATATTCACTCAGAAGTTAGGCATTAGAAGGCTGAGGCTGTACCTGGTGATTGGTGATTGCCAAATGAAACCAAGAAAATGTTGCCGAAGACAATAAAAGCTGTGCCTAACAAAACCCTATGAAAGAAGATCAAAATTCTCATCAATGATCTCAAAGTAGGTAGGCTTCGAAAGAAGGTTCATTAAGTTAAAAGAAGCTTACTTTGTTAATATGTTCTTGTGAAACACAAAGTAAGCAAAAATGATATTAGATACAAACTGAATCGATCCCAGAGCTGCAAGAAGTGACTGCAAGAAAACACACAGAGAACCCAATTTTAGGAAAATAACAAGAGCGTTCAAGGATTGAACCAAGGTACCTAACACACTCAGTAGCAATTACTCTCAATACTAGATATCAATATTTTCCTTTTAGCTGTAATTCGAATGAATTACTATTATCTTTAAGTTAGAAGTTAATAACCTGTGCTGCAAATGCGAATGAGATGAAGTTAAGACAGTTTCCCAGGGCAAAAAGTAGAATACCTACAGCAAAATTTCAGTATTCAATCAATTAAACTGGAATTTTTTTTTTCTGGTCACAGTTCCATGTGATAACTACAAAATGAACTAAATGAAATATACCAATTCTCCATGTCCGAAAATATACAATTGGTTTGCGGATAATTTTGCCATCATCTTCGACATTGCAGGGAATGGAAAGACTCTCTCGCTGCCAAAACAAGTTTCTGAAACGGTTAGAGCTACTTCGAAATCAACCATTTATATTTATATGCATGTTTAAAGTGCAATAACTGTCACCAGTGCAAGTAGCTAAAATAAAATGTACCTGATCATGGCCCAATTTTAGAAGGTTAGTCCCAAAATTTATGGTAATGCTCCCAATTATGTTGATCCCTGCTCCAATAACCCACTCGCCCATTGGTCTGAAATGCTAATCACCTCCTACATAAAGATTAAGGCATGACTTTAGTATATGTTTGCTCTCTTAACTTTAACGCATTATGTTTTAAGTAATAGTGTAGCAGAGAAAGCTTTGGAAGGATCTCTGACATTCCAAAAGAGGCATCAGTGAGCCAACGGATTTCCTCATTGAAAGCGTTAATTCAAATTGAAATACCATGGAATTAGGAAATGTAGACATATATTATGCTGCTAGATATTAAAATGACTTCGTAAATGAACAGATACAAAAAAGCTAAGTACGCAAAAGCCGGGCGGATGCAGAAAAGCGGATGTGATTTAATGCCCCGATCTACTGTCTAAAGTCCCAACTCAAATTCACCACTGATTTGTAAGATTATATAAATACTCAACCTGCAAAAAGTGGATTTTTTTTTTTAAAAAAAAAAGGAAATTTGCAAACTTCTGCACATCGATATTATCAATTAATGAACAGAAACTTAAACAGTACAACATGTTATTACATGCCAAAAAAAACGAAAAAAAAAAACAAAACAAAACTGTGTCGTTATGTACAATAACATGTCAGAGCTCATCATATTAATTCTTCGTCAAATTCCAGGGAGAAAAACCTAATAGAGTCATCAATGAACTCACTCGATCGCATTCTAATCCCATATTCTCGAATTAAGCACAGAGATAATCGCATCTTAACCGCAAAAACAACTAACTAGATCTCAGATTAAAAATGTTACACGGAATCATCAAAAACACTCAAAATTAGTCAACAAAAGCTACCTTTCAAGAGATTCGTCGTGGAATCCGGCCTTGAAAGCTTCGGCAACGAATCAAATGATGAGATCGAAAACCCTAATTCGCCCTTTCCTCGCAGTGTGAGAGAGATCAAATCCCCTAGCCCTAATTCTCTATTCGCGCGAAGGGTGCGGGATTTGGGGGGAAAAGGGGGACAAAAAAAAAAAAAGAGAAAAAAAAAGAAAAGTAGAAGGTGTAAACGAGAAGAGGCGGGGGCACCCGATCGAACTAAATACCTTCCGCGCTGCCGCGCCACGTCATTCGTCGAGATTCGTGCAGATTGTGATGGGGAATGATTAAATGAATTATTAATTAATATTAAATAAATAATAAACGAGCGGCGGCTAAATAAATATTCGAATCTTTTTGAGTTTGTTGGAATCTTTTGACCGTTGCGCTTGCGCTTCGAGAATAATGCTTTTACACAACATATATGCGTCTCCAAGTCAACGGGATGTTGATGCCGTTGACTAATTTTAGAGGGCAAATGCTTATCCGCTTACGTATATAAATAGTTTGTGGAGAGGATTTTAAGATGTGTTACGATCATACGTTTTACGAACATTTTATTCAATATATATCTTTAATTTACTCAATAAACTTGCAGAGTCTTGATAAATATTTACTGAACGATATTAAATATTTTGAAAGATATATTAGTTTCTACCATAGCAAAAAAAAAAAAAAAAGGTATATTGTTCTGCCGAAATTGTGGATGTTGTGATCTCCCAAAGAGCTTAAATCAAACTCTTAATTTGCAATCGCGAAAAAAATTATGATCGAAAAATTATTTATCAAAATTATTTATCGATAATTTACTCTTACATCCAAATAAAAACTATAATGAGTTCTTAATTCTTGCCACCTCAATGAAAACTTGCTATCTATATGTGGTCTGCCATGTTAACTAAGAACATGTTCATTATTTATAGTTTCAGATCTTTACAATTTAATATGTCTGTGACAAAAAAATACTATTACATTTCAAAAGCCTAAAAAAGTTATATGAGTTAAGTTATTTTGAGTTTCGCACATAGAACCTTTAATGTAAAATTTACATTAAATAAATTGACCGTGTTATAGTGTGAGTGGAAAAAGATTTAATGGTCGATACTCAAGATCCTAAATTTGAAACTAATTGCTTTATATTTATTTATAAAAAAAGAGATAAAAGCATTCTATTATTTAAAAAAAAAACAATAAATCAGCGAAAAAAATCACTTTAGAACCTCCACATTGGGCCCGACTCGGCCCACTCTTCACTAATTGGGCCTTGTAAGGAACCAAACATTTAATAAATTCGCAAAAAACTAAAACGGGCCCACTTTCACGCCCCCAAATGCCTACGCGGGTCCCACTTTTTCGTCCGCTCAGAGCACGCCACGTGTCGGGCCCTCAGCGCTTCGCAAATCGAAATCGTCTCCACCACGCCAACTATAAAAGCCCCGCCCCGCCCTCGCCCGAAAATCCCTCATTTCCCGCCGCTCATTTCAAAGCTCAACGCTGTCACCTCCCCTTTCGTTTCTTCTTCTTCCTCTCCGATGGACTCCGAGATCGCGATCGCCCCCCACGATCCTCTCCCCCTCTCCCACGAGCTCGACGAGAATGGGTTCCCCATTGGATCCTCCTACACCGACGACGACGATAACGATGGCGTCTATGAAGGCTATGGCGGTGGCGATGGGGAAGGTCGGGATGTAGAAGACGCCGCGATCGCCGGCGAATCCTCCGATGCGGTGAGTACCTTCGCCGCCGATTTCTACGGGAGCGGGACGGATTGGTCGAGCTTGGTGGCGGCGGAGGAGGAGGGGAGGAAGGAGAAGAAGGGGGGGCTTGTACAGAGAAGCCTCCTCCAGATGTGGGGGATTAAGAAGCCGAAGGAGTACGAGGAGGGGTCCGGAGGTATGGCTCGGAATCTAGGGCGAAAGCGGCGAAGGAGCGCGATGGGAGGTGAAGAGCATGTGGATCGTGTTGATCGAAGGAAGGGGCAGGAGATGAAGCTTGATCGGCCTCGTGTTTGCCCCTTCTATAAGAAGATCCCAGGTGAAATCGCTAATTGCTTATCCCTTCTTCGTGCTTCTAACAGATGACGGGAAATGGAGTTCGGGAAATACTATCGCATGCTTGAGATGAGGTTGATCACTAGTTTCCGTAGGTCAATGATGATGTTAATGATGATGATGATGATGCTTTTTTTGCTGTTTTAGTTGATTAAGCTGTGACTATGGAAGAGGCATTGAGCTTTTCTATGTTGGTTGTGTTCCTATTTTTGCTGTTTTCAAATTATGCCTAAAATAGTTTCGGAGTAATTAATCTTGCTTGTTTCTACGGCGCAGGGTGGGTAACGTCGTATGGATACTTGTTGTTATAATGATTAGATATGAGTGCTCCCTTGCAAAAGACGCAACATAATCCTCATTCTTCATCTCAAATCGTTGTAGGTACACCTTTTACTGTGGATGCTTTTCGGTATGGACAAATTGAGGGATGCTTGGGATATTTTTTGAGCCATTTTCATCATGACCATTATGGTGGCTTGAGCAAGAGATGGTCTCATGGTCCTATCTATTGCAGTTCACTCACAGCTCGCTTGCTGAAAATGTGCCTCTCGGTTAATTCACTGTAAGCTTCAGCGCTACTGCTCACTCTAGAAGTTCTATATGCTGATTTCCCTGTTACAGCTTATTTCAGTATCTTTACAAATTGCAAAAAGTGCTACTACGTGTATCTTCTAGTTGTTAAGGTTTATTGATCAACTGGGTTTTCTCCAGTTATATTCGTCCTCTGGAGCTTGATACTGAATATGACATAGAGGGAGTCAAGGTAACAATGTTAGATGCCAACCACTGCCCTGGTGCAGCTGTTATTCATTTCTGCTTGAGTGATGGAAGAACATATCTACACACCGGAGATTTCAGGGCGTGTAAATTGATGCACTCCCACCCTCTTCTTCTCAATCACCGAATTAATGTTCTTTACCTGGATACAACCTATTTGAACCCTAAGTATAGGTGAATTTGTGATATTTTTAGAAGTATTAGTTTTTTTTTCTTTTTTTTAACCTTCCAACAATTGTTACTCAAGGTTGATTTTATTTTCAGGTTTCCACCTAAAGAGGATGTTGTGGATTTTGTTGTGAAGATAACTCGTAACTGTCTAAAGAAACAACCGAGGACCCTTGTTGTTGTTGGGGCCTATAGCATTGGGAAAGAGAATGTTTATCTTGCGATATCTCAGTCTTTGGAGGTAACCCTATGCAGACTAGTGTAGTAGCTAGGAAAACTGAAGAAGTAAAAACTCTTGAATTTGAGATCAAGTTGCATTCTTCCAAGTCTGAATTGATCCTTGTCTAGAATAAGTGTCATCTTCTGATGCCCTTTCGGATCAATTTTGTACTTTGCAAACTAAGAGTACATATGATGGAAAAGGGCAGTTGTGTCTTTGTTTTATCTTTGCATATTAACTTTTGAAAATATAGAAAGAGCTTAACTAGAAAAATGCAGATCTTTAATAAACTAAGATATAATTGAGAAAGGGATTTTTAAAGAAGAAAAACCTTTTATTTAGACTTACTGTTGTGGCATCTATGAAACTGAATACAGGATGACCAATAACTATGTGTAGTAGCATATGCCTGTTCCTTGGCCAAAGTTTTGAATGCCAAATAATCACACTAACTTGAAAGGATTTAGATGAAACGAAATGAACAATCTCATATATGGGTTAATTAATCGTAAGAGCTCTTGTTTATAGAGAATCATAGGAGCCTTGTTATGTGTAATTTATGTACATAGCTGTATAATATGGTACTCCTGTACTTGAAAAATGAACATGAGTTGAACCAAACATCTGCAGCCCTTAAGTTCTTTAGGTGGTTTTCTGCCGTCTTGGTGATCTCATGCCTGCTTGCAGTTAAAATGAACTTTACTGGCATTTTCTAGTTGATATTCTTACTGTTGTAGGTCCCTATATACGCAAATGCATCAAGGAGACGGATTCTTCAGTCATTTGGTTGGCCTGAGTTATCTGGAAGGCTTTGTTCAAATGGCCAGAGTTCTCCACTTCATGTTCTACCTCTTTCATTCTTGCGGCATGAGGTCTTGGTGTTAAATTTCCTTACATTCTCAATGTCAAGTTTCTCTTATATCATCTTATCAGCCTGCAATTGTTGTATTTTAGAACCTGAAGGGGTACTTGGAGACTCTTAACAAAAGGTTCACAGCCATCTTGGCTTTCCGACCCACAGGTGAATCATTTAGCTTGTTATTTTTTTAATTTTTTTTAATTTTTTTTGTTTGTTTTGTGTGTGGCAGATATTTGGCCTATTTTTCCATTATTATTTTTTTAGGTTGGACTTTCTCTGAGTCAACCGGAAACCAGCTGGATTTAATCAAACCAAGTACGAAGGGCAATGTGACTATATATGGTACCTTTATCTTGTCTATATTCATTTTGCTTTACTTAAATGCAACAATGTTGTTTCAATTGTACTTTCCGGAAGTGTTGAATGGACAGTTGCATATATAAACGGCTAAAGACAATGACTACTCTATTTGTTTAAGAAAGGAGACTAGTCCTTTTCTACGTGATCAAGCTCAGGAAAATAAAGAAGATGAAATGGAAACAAAAATGTCGTAGGCTAAATGATTTTTTTTCCCCTATTCAGTGTCAGGATTTTTCTACTGAACTGCAGCTGTTGGTTTTTTTTTTTGGTTGGGGGGGGGTTTATTATGGTTTGGCTTGTGAGACAAGCTATTTCTTTTTACAGGTGTTCCTTACAGCGAGCACTCAAGTTTCACAGAGCTTAGAGATTTTGTGAAGGTACAAAGTTGACTTAATACCAATTTTAGCTTCTAAGTTACTGCCTGACATTTTTATCTCTACTTTTTTGTTAGTTTTTGAGACCTGAGAAGATAATTCCCACGGTCAATATTGGGAATGCTGCAAGTCGTGATAAAATGCAAGCATATATTCGTGAATGGCTGAAGGTTTAGTCTGTATATAAACCCCGTAAGGGTACATTCATCTTGTATCTGTTTTGGCGATGGAGTATGTTCGGATATGCTGTGACCTAAGGGCATAACTATTGGGCAAATTGCTATTATGTCACCTTTCCAACAATTTGGCGAGGTAATTTTCCACATATGATCTGCCTGTGAAGAGGGTTTGATGCAGCTGTTGATCTGTTATGTGCAACAATCATTAGCAAAATTTTAATTTGCTTCTTCTTGGTAAAAATACATCCATTGTTTCTATTGAATTAATGTTTGAAATTGTTGTTCAGATTCTTAATATCCGTTTCTACCCTGGAATTTGTAATGTTGTGATAACATTATTTTGTAAATCTCTTTCAGCTATTATTTACTACTTGACAATTATTCTAGAGATTCCCAGTTTGTCCATTGTCTAACTCTTGATAGTCTATTACTTCTACCAAATTTCTATATCTACTCTGCCTCTATTTTAGATAATCTGCTAGCAAAAGTTATTTGATATTATTTCAAAGCTGCAAAACCTGACCTCTGTGTTACGCCACCACTTAAAATCCTGAGCGCCAGCTCAGTTGTCATTTTTTCATTCTTGGCTTGGAGCTCGGTGTCACTGGGGGAGGATGGTTTTTTGCTGTAAATTGATCGGGAATTACTATTCAGATGATCAGATCTGGCTTATGTGTTTGAGTTTAGTTGGATCCGCACTTCTCAATTTTTATTAATTTTGAGGCAAACTCCAAATCGGCTTTCTGTCTATCTTTCTCAAAGTCATTTTTTTGAGGATTTGTATTTAAACTTAGATGGACTCTGATTATACTATAATTATAATCCTAGAAGTGGTGAAGGGCTAGGCCAATTGGCCTCACTTGAAAAATTGGGTTTGGGCTACTAAGATATGCAGTTCATCTCTTACTGAAAACAGCTCAGAGAATGAGGGTTCTTCATGGTACAATCTTACCCATGTGAAGTAAGAATGGTCAGATTGCCTATGTGCTCTTTTTGGGAAAAAAAAAGAAGAGAAAAAGATTTATCAGGTGCAGGTGCTGAGTCCTTCATCTTATTTGAAGGTCTGGAACTTCTGAGGGACTTGAGAAACAAGAGAAGACCTTGCCTTCGGTAATGTCATGTTAGTCACTCTCCTACCATTATACACACTTTAAGGTACTTCAATTGCTTTTTTTGATGAATGAGCATTAATCTATCTATTATTCAGAAACAACTGCAGAAATATGTGTAATGCTTTCTCACATATGTACGATCACAAATATCAATTTTTCCTACAGGTCAAGATAAATATCTGAACTATAGTCCTTGACATTTAACAGTTAAGAACAACTTCTAAGTCAATTGATTTCCAATTTGGCAAACGAATGTTCTTCGTTCACAAGAATAATACTCCAATTAGCTTCCAATTTGAGATCCACTTGATTGTAAACACCACTGACAGGATTATTTAGTGCTAATAGGATGTGTAAGATTACTGTTCGAACAGCCAGTTAAGAAACTCTTATGGGAAATGGCAAGAGCAACTGTAAGAGCTAAAATTAACTACAGAAATCCCGCATTCTATAAGAGCTAAAATGAACAAAATGAACCACTTCAGAAGTCCCACATTGGTTTCTCCAATGCGTTTGAACCATGAGGCATCTGATGATAAGAATAGATATCCTGTTGATTCTCCTGCTGTCCATCAGAATAATTCAGTACTACTGGGTCGTCGTAGCTATGACCACTTATTCCAATAGTTCCAACAGGCCCTAGTCCCAAAAAATCTTGGGTCATTCTCACATCTCTTTCCCTTGATATTTCTTGATGAAAATTATTACATTGCTGCATCTCTCCATCATGAGTGTTATTATCATTTCTATTCCCTTTTGAGTTCGTCTGAAAGGTACTTTGATCGCCCAAATTAGGAACGTTCCACATCAATCCGGAAGTTTCGAAGTGATCATTGACAGGCTCTTGCACAGACCGAGGAAACCTAGTTGCAGTGGTTGAGTAGCTGGTGAAGCCTCGCAGAAGTATAGGTGAGAGCGAATCATCACTGGCCTTTGCTCCTAGCTCTGCAGCTTTCTGTAGTAAAGCAGTTGCAGACATATAAGCAGAAGCAGAACCCATTGGCATATAATGGCTGCTCGAACCGCCTCCACTTAGTTGGAACCAAGAATCTTTTGATGCAATCTGGCTAGATAACATCTCAGAGCTTCTTTCTATTAGTGGATTCAGTGATAAAGATCGAAGAGGGTTATTAGGATTCTGGTCAGAAGTAGAAGAGTTCATAAGCGTATCTGCAGTTGAGGAACTTAAACTAGGCATCGAATGGGGAAGCATGTCTTGGGGCTGGCTCTGCAAATTTCCCACCATGGTCGTGAGGCCGTGGTTGACTCTGGTGTTCTCTTCTGCCAATGCATCGCAGAACGCGCGGTGTGTCACAAAACTGTCCTTCCTGAGTGATCGTAACAGAAACTTTAATGAAAGCTTGGAGCGACAAAAATAGGTATTACTGCAGCACTACTGGGCGATAGTGAATGGTGAAAATCAACTAAATGTGTTTCGTAGCTTGTTAAATTTTGAACTCTTTGAATGGTAACACCAAATGCAAACCCCAACCTACTGAACCTACCCATGAGTCCTTTGGGATCCATATTGTGCAAGGAGACATTGTTGCGGAATCCAACCTCCTTATCTGGAAAGGAAGCATTGGGTGGAGAAGAATTTTTTTTTTTTTGTGCTTTTGGCCCCACATCATGAGGACGCGATGATTATGTTTCTCTTTTCATGTGACAGAAGTGAGTCATTGACCTATTTAGTCAATTCCCTCGGATGGTTATTTCTGTATCTGAAGGCATATATGGACCCCATGGAGGTTGTTCTGAGGCCGACAAAGGTGAGTGTATATGCACAAGGACCAACTAAATAACTAGTTAAATTGCTACAACTTCAAACATTATATAGTGAAAATGTATATGCAATAATATCTGAACAACAAACAGTGAGTAACTCCTTTTAGAAGGAATGGCATACAATCATACTGAGCAACTCCTTTTACAAGGAATGCCGTACAATCATACTCTTAAATTTGCAACTACTACAAACATTTCAGCATGCTTCTTGAAAAGTTGTAAATTTCATATTTCTGGCTTTTCATAGGCTTGCATTGGGGTATTAAGGTAGGTTGGTTACTTTTTCTGATTGATCTGCCTTTAGAATCCAAGTTATACCTGGTATGTATTAATGCGTCCTCAGCTTCAATCCAAGTGCGTAGCCTTATTCTTATAGTCTTTTTAAATAGGTTTGGAATATTTAATTTGTCAGTGCAAATATGTAAGAACAAATGTGGATGAAAAGGAGTAGATAGATGATCAGTTTCACGGAAAATTACCTCGAGAAAATTGTTCCACAGTCACAGCGGTACTCCTTGGTGCCGCATATCTTTGAGTGAACCTTCCAATCTGACTGAACTGCGTACCTCTTTGAGCACTTCTCACACTTCCACTTCTTCTCCCCGTGCTTCCTCGAGTAGTGCTTTTTAATCCCTGTGAGGTCCCCCAAAGCCTGGCTGGGGTCGTGGTGTGTGCAACTGACCTCTGGGCACACATGCACTCTCTTCTTGGACTCTGTACTGCTTCTCTGTTTTAGCTTCCATGGCAGGTTGTGGCCTCTCCTATGGAGTTGAAGATTCTGATCCCTTTGGAAACCTTTGTGGCACACTTCGCATATGTAGCGGTTTGTCGCCAAGAGTGTATGTGGCGAGAGAGCTATTACTTCCGCATCAGGGTCTACATATCGGAGGTATGTACAGTTATTCTTCTTTAAAACTTAGGAAACGAATTTCCAATTGTTTCTAATTCATTTTTAGTATGTCTTGCTTCATCTGGTTCATTAAAATTTTATTTTGTCACTTAGCTGAGAACACTTTTTCTCTAAGGAATCTTAATGTGGACTAGACAGCTCTACTCAAAAGAAAAAAAAGAAGTGGATAAACTTAATGATAGATAGGCATATGTCTCAAATATTTGTCAGAAAGATTATACAATTTCCTTATTTTGTAGGTGATCTATAAACATGGCATGGATAAAGTCGACTGCTCAGAACAAGAAAAGGAATAATCAAGTGCTAAATTTATAAAGCTCGAGGAAACATCAATACTGCCAGATGCATGATTTTTTTCTTTTTTTTTTCGTTTTTTTTTCGTTTTTTTTTTCTTTTTTGAGATAAAGCAGAATTCACCAATGCTTCTTGCCTGGATTTCCTGGAAGGCTTCGCCTCTTCTTCGTTCCCGTTGGCGCAATCTCGCTTTTACTTGAAGATGCCACAATTGGTTTCTGCTGCAAATTGTTGTGGGATTCTTCCTCGTCGGAGTTGGACATTCTTTCGGAAGTCGAGTTTTCCTCAAGTTGGAAGAAGGGGAACTGATGATATATACAAGGCAAAGGATCAAAAAGCGACAAGCAGAAAAAGGTAAATTCCTATTGTGATCCCTATTTAGATTGCAGTCCAAGTATTGATATTAATTTGGGTGCTGAGAATTTGATTACCTCATCATGAGGATTGCCTTGTTCTTGTCCTAAATGGAACTTTCACACTGCATGGATTTTCTAGGGCTTTGCTGTTTGTCTTTTTGCTAGGTAGAGGCTAGAGAGAGAACAAGAGTAGTGCAACCACAAGGGTAAGAAATTGAAGAGGTGAGATTCCAAATTAACCATGATCTATATATCAGGTTAAAAGTATAAACTAAGTGAAAAATAGAAAACAAATTAAGGACCACACATCTAGGTATACCTAATTCTTATGCTGAGTGGTGTTAATGGTTAACTTAGCATGATTGTGATTAACCTGACTATTGGTAATTATTAAGTCCAAATAGGCCAATGAAGACTGCCACATAAATGGATTGTGAAGAGTCTACAGAAAGTTATAAGGGTAAATTTTTTTCTTCTTTCAACTAAAATAGGAGATAAAAATTATTGAATAAGTTGATGATCCTTTAATGCATTTACAGTGTCCATTCTTTGTTCTGTTGAAGGATTCAAGCCAACCCTAGAGTTTAAGCTTGTAGGTAGAGAAACCTTTCGTATTATACTCATGTCAGTATTCTACTTTCCATCTAATTTGGGACTTATATTCTTAACATGTTCAGATGGAAAAATTAAGGTAAAAATATATGAAACTTACCCAAATTATGGCCCCTTCTGATCTAACTACACAATTCCTGAAATTTTGATTTTGCTATCCAATTTGTCATATCGCGTTGTTTGAGCAATATTTGATGGTTCTTCCATTGCAAAATCAGAGCACATTGCTTACTTCGGTGAAAATATAATTACATGAATTATTTGATACACTTTAGTTAAATATGTTAAAATAAACGATACATCCAAATGTTGCAGTAAAAAAGACATCGCATAGTTCAAATCAAACGACTTGAAAGAATGGATAGCAAATTTAAAATTTTGAAAGATTGAGTCGTCGAATCAAACGGGTCATAAGGTTTTGTTTTACCAAAAATCAAAGCAATGTTTAATGTGAACTAAGTCTCGTTATATCATATTTTTCATGTTTTTTTTTGTATAAAATGGTGGTGAGAGAGAAAATAATCAGCTCAAATTAAGTTGACATAATGCTATTGCAGAAGCATTTATTACTGAGTTGCATGATGAGTTTATCATAGCTTTATTTTATTTGCCTCACTATTTGTGGTTTATACATTAGAATTTAGATATCAGCAGTTAACCTATTTGTTGGGTTGTAGCTTTTGCCATAAGCAAACACAATGATGTAGCGATACACAAAACTGAATGAGTAGATAGTGACAGGCGTTGCTAGGACAAAGGAGGATGCCAAGGGAGAGAACCGTGTGAAGAGACAAATGTTGACAAATTATCTGGCTAATAATATATTCTCAAACAACTATGTTGCAAATAAATTCCTAATAGTAACAGCCTTGGAGGGGCCTATAGCTTGTGTACTATGTGGGGTGGAAGAGGAAACTGTGGATCATTTATTCACGCAATGCGTATTTAGTAAATTCTTAATAGTAACAGTCTTGGAGGGATTCAATTGATAGATCTGGGTGTCCTATATTTGGGATAAGTGGATTTTAAGATTTAGAAATCAGCCGGCTCGTCCTAAGTTGACCCGACTGATTGTCTGTTAGTGGGTTATTTGAAAGGTCAGAAACGATACGATATTTAGAAAGATAAAGGCTGATCATTTTCTAGCGGTCAATAAGATCAGGTACTTGAAGAACTCGTGGGAGGAATTCACCTCGGCAAAGTAGCTACTTAGTTTAGTTTAGTTTAGCTTTTTTTTTTTGTAGGTCTATAATTTCACTCTATGTTCGTATTTTTAATTATTTTTCTCAAAAAAAAAAAAAAAAAACTATGTTACAAATAAAAACAAAAAAAAGGGTAAAATATATGGTTAGCCCAGAAGTGTATCTATATAGCAACTTGGTTCCTGTATTTTTTACATTGAAAAGATATTTAAAAACCAAAATTTTTAGTAAATGACTATTTTGATCTTCTATAAAAAGATGTACTTATTTTAGTGTGCATTGGATATGATTAAGTGTCTGTTTGGTTGCTAAATAAGATATATAATGATAATTAATTCACGATGAATATTTTCTTCTGTCATTGAATGTTAGGTATTTGATTTTTATTCCTTGAAATGTCGTGACAATCATAATTTGTTCGGATAGTATATTTCATCTACGAGATGCTTTATTTTATTCTATCAAAATGACTGGAAGGTTGGATATACTATCTATTATAGACATTTGATTATGTTTTTTTGTTTATTATATATTTCTTGAGTAAATAAAAAAGATATCTCAAATTATAATATATTCATGCATCCAAAATGGCCTAAATGTTATTTTCCTACATATTTTTATCTTTTGAATGGTTAGGGATTGAAAGCACAATATATGTAATTGAGCTCCTATGCTTGTTAAAGTACTAATTCATTGGTACTTATAAGTCTTTGACTCTTGGATTGAGAAATGTGCGGTTCGAATGATAGTGGTGGTTTTGGGTTGAGTGCGTGGGTAATTGAATAGTATGATTTAACGGATGTAAATAATCAAACGGATAGATCTAATGGTGAAAAACTTATAAGCATCAACTGTTTGGTGCTTTTACAAGCACCATAGTCGGGCGCTCTCTCTCTCTCTCTCTATATATATATAGAATGAGGCTAACATATTATTTATAGTACCAGAGCTCTAGTACTATTGTTTTGTTTTGATCCTGGGGTGTTCAAATTAATGATCAACATCATCAAATATAATCTAAAATATATGAAGTTCTTAGGAATATATGTCAAAATGAACGGTAAAAATTGAACAATTTTTAAAATTTAAGGATATAACTTTTGAATTCAAGATCAAGAATTTTCATCTTGATCTAAATAGTTTAAAAGTATTTTTTTTTATCAAAATTTGAATGAATTTAGATTTTTCTGCTATGTTAAACTACAAACTTGTTACAGTAGTCATTGAAAATTGACAAGTTTGAAATAGTTTGATCATAAAAAAAAAATTATATCGAAAAAATATAAAATTTTATTTTTAAAAACATCAAATATTTTATATCAGCTTTAATGGTGTGGATTTTTAATTTGAACACTCTAAAATTGAAAATAAAATTACAGTACCGGAGTCTCAGTACTATAGATTGCATAGGAGCCTAGCTCTCTCTCTCTCTCTCTCTCTCTATATATATATATATAGAGAGAGAGAGAGAGAGAGAGAGAGAACTAGATTGGAATATTATTATTAGCATCAAGCTATTGGTGCTATTAGATTTTGAGCCCTTGGATTGAGAAATATGTTGTTAGGATGATGTGGGCTCCGTAGGGTTAAGTGGATGATTAGTTGAATAGTATAATCTAATAGGTAAAAATAATCAAATGATTAAATCTAATGGTGGAAAACTCGATAGCACCAAACTCTTTGTGCTACCGATAGTATTAAATGGGACTCTCTCTCTCTCTCTCTCTCTCTCTCTCTCTCTCTCTCTCTCTCTCTCTCTCTCTCTTGATCAAACACTATTCCACCTACCACCACCTAACCTACCACATCATCCTAACCTCACATCTCTCAATCCAAATGGTTAAACTCAAAAGCACCAATGCTTTTGAAAGTATTCTATTAATCTATATATATATATAGTTCTATATATATATAGGGACAGGATAGGGACCATCTAAACATTCTACACAAAAAAGAAAAAGAAAAATTTTAGGGTCAGTTGTTGTATTCCTAAATCCTCATTTAACCTCTTTTGCTGAGGGTTGGGACCCTCGATCATTTGTCTTTTTATTTATTGTCTTAATGCTACTTGAAAGATATTGCAGGGCCCATATGAATATATATATATATATAGAGTTGGTAGAATACTCTTAAGATCTAAAATTTCTTTCTCGAGTTGTTTCGATGATAGAGCTTTCAAATTGACGATCGGCTGTTAAATATGATCTAAACCATTTAAACTACCTAGAAATCAAATTTCACGCACTTTCGATATTGTTCTTGTATCCATCTAGTGAACAGAAAATGAATGGTTGAAAATGAATATTCTTTAAAAAAATGATGATAGGAGTCTTGTAATCAAGATCAAGAGTATAGATCTTGTTTTAAATAGTTTAAAGACTTTTCTAACAAAAATTCAATTGATTTGGATATCTTTACTATATATATATATATATATATATATATATATATATATTACAAATTTTGAAACCCTTTGATCATTAGGCAAATGATGTAAAATATTTGAAATTTGATTTCTAAACACTTTAAGTGGTATAGATCATGTTCAACGGAGCCGATCATCAATTTGGAAGCTCTATCATCGAAAACAACTCGAGAGTAAAATGCTTCAGATCTTTAAGAGTATTCTAAATAACTCTATATATATATATATATATATATATATATATTTTCAAATGATTGAGTGAATGGGATACGAACAAATGGTGACCGTGTTTAGTTGATTGGTTCGGTCACTTTTTTGCAGGATTATCGAACTGAACAAATTGCCGTAGAGAGATCGAGAGATCTCCAGCGTAATCTTATCTTACGGTAATCTAATTCTACTCCCCAAAATCTTAGATTACACAAATCCTGCAGTTAATCTAATCCCAACCTATTGCATAATCTTCAGATTCAGATGGATTTTTTTTTTTTAAAAAAAAAAACAAAAACTTTAATATGTGATATTGAATAATTGAATGCATGGTCAAAATCAAATGGTTATTAGATATATATATATTTTTGGTTATGGTTTTAAATGCTACTGCTACCACTTTTGGTTTCATTTTGGCTTTTGAATTTCCGTCTTAGTTTGTGGGTTTGGTCTAATTTTCTCAAAACCCCAACTCAATGCCTTCAAATTGGCAATTCTACCGACGGTCTAATTTTTTACCGACCGTCTCTAGAGCAAGTGGCAAAGAATTTGATGGTTGGTATTCGAGACCGTAGTCTAAATCCTAGTTGATTCATATTTTTAGTTAAATTTATTTTTAAATAAAATAAACGAAGCAGTAGCGTGCTACCTATCTCTCACAAAAAAAAATAAAAAAAGAAATAAAATGGCACTTCGAATCACATTAGTGTTATCTTTTCTGAAAAGATGCCTCAGAAAAATTAAAATTACTTTGCTTCGGTAGGTAATATCACCTTGTATATGTTGCAATAAATTATTTAAAAATCTAATTTTTGCAGTACCATCATCAGAAAACGAAAAAGTATATCTGTATTATTGAGATCTGCATACCAAATGGGTCTTCATGGCATAATAATAGTACAAGTTTGCATTGTTAAATATAAAAATATCTAAAACATCGTTATCTAATAACTTAAATTCTTATAGTACAATTATTATTTCACATGATATCGGAGGAGAAAGTTCTGAATTCGAGTTATGTCAGCCTCTTAGTATATTCATATTTTCTCATTTAATTCAAGCGCACGTCATCGGCTGACTGGAAAAAAAAAAAATCTAAGCCCAGAAATGAGGAGGGAGTGTTAAATATAAAAATTTACTCTAATAACTTTTTCCTAAAGAGACCCAACCGTTCCTAACGCAAATAGCAAAAAGGCTTGGTGGTCGGTACCCGAGACTCAAGTTCGAATCCTAGTTGATTCATATTTACAGTTAAGCTTAATTTTAAATGAAATAAACGAAGTAGATAGCATGCCACATTTCTCTCTCTCTCTCTCTCTCTCTCTCCCAAAAAAAAAAAAAAAAAAAAAAAAGGGAAAAAAAAAAACCTTTTCTAAAGAGGAGTGAGAGGGTTATATCCTATTTATACCAAATCATCAATAACAAGCCAATCACAATCCTTCTTTTCAAACAAAAATACAATAAAAATATTTTTTTACAATTATGATGTGACATATATTTTTAAAAAGAATATTTTGATTGGCTTGTTACGCCTCGTCAGATATATATACCCGTTGCATTCTAGAATTTTTCGTCACATAGAAACAATGGAGAATTCGAAGTACATATGTATATATTTTTTAGAGAGAGAATGGTACCATACTATCGACCGTCTCTAGAGCAAGTGACAAAGAGTTTGGTGGTTGGTACTAAGAGATTCAAGTTTGAATCCTAATTGATTTACATTTCGATCTAGCTAAGTTTATTTCTAAATGAAATAAACAAAGCAGAAAGAATGGTAGCATACTATTTTCTTATTTATTTTTTTTAAGTAACAAAGTTATTTAAAATATAAAATAATTAGATTTTAAACTTAAAATCTCGTGTTTCAATTATAAAACTTTTTGTCACTTATGCTAGTAACCGCTAATAGAACTCTGAGTTATTTAAGAAAAATGCATAAAATTAAGTAGCTTGAACTATCAAATTTTTGTTTTCCTATTTTTCGAGACTATGATGATGATAGTCATTAATTTAGGAAAGTGAAACAAACGTGAGGCAGCTACGCCTTGAGATAAGCAGGAAAAAAGGAAAAAAAAAAAAAAACCCCAAAGAAAATAAGGAAAAAAAAGGGTTAAAAAATTTATTATTATTATTATTATTATTTTGAGAGATAGGTAGCACGCTACCCGCTTCGTTTATTTCATTTAGAAATAAGCTTAGCTGAAAATATGAATCAACTAGGATTCGAACTCGGGTCTCGGCTACCAAACATCAAGTCCTTTGCCATTTACGCTAGAAACAGTTGGTATAAAAAAAAAAAAAAAAAAAAAAAAAAAAAAAACTTATTACTAAACAGCCCTTTCCAGTTCTCAAGCATGATCTAATATTTAGAATCATTCAGGACGTAATTAATGTCCATGTTTAAATTTTTAAAGTTCGGTTTTTCGATACTTCAAATCTCTTTATCCCCAACAGCAGGAGCGAACGTTGCCCGAATACAATGTTATCACTTTCCATATCATCTCATACTTTTAACAAAACCATCGAAAGATTATCGTCCGTATCACTGCAATATGTCTCTACCTGCATAATGTTTTATCTTTAAAGTAACTATTTATTTATCTGTCTTATTTCTACTTGTCCATTATTTACGCATATATCTGTGAAATAGATCTAGTACGTAGTTTATCTATTTGTTCTTTGTTTTCTTATTTTCTTAACTGCTTATGAAACCACTTGTTGTTTTTGCACTAAATAAGGCTAGTAAAATAAGAATCCTCACACTAATATAGTAAACTTCAATTATTCAATTTGTTAAGACAACATGGTAAATACTATGGTTAAAAACGGCGGACTCTAATTAATCTCGCGTACTAACCGACAAAGTCGATGCTAACTGTCTCGCTCTTTTTTGCCGTTATTTGTGCAGCGCTGCAACGTGTTTATCTGCATGCACGGCATCAATCTTCAAAATAGTTCATCCGACTATCCACTTGTCCATTTTGTCCGTTCATAAACGTGTTTATGCAGATATATAAAAAAGAGTTTTTTATTTTTATTTTTTTCTCTTATGTGGTAGTATAATTGCTTATTGCATTATTTTCTCTAACTAATTAAACGGATAAAATTAGAATAGAGAAATAATCGCGTTGATCATATAGTGTTGTTATTCCCTTTATTTTTTGATTATGTGGTAAAATGCATCATCATTAAAAAAAGTTAAATACTTAAAAAGAATATATAGCATCCTAATTTCTTAATTCATGGCTAATCCTGTTGCTATTTGGGCTAATGCTTTTTCAAGTGGGTATAAATTAAAGAGAAAATATAATTGCCTGAACCACATGTATACATACACTCTGTGCCCCAACATATTTTTTGAATTTTAGTGTGTTTTAATTAATAGTATCTATAATATAGTACGTATATAAAAAAAAATGTATTATAAAAATCTATAACCTCAAAAACTAATGGCAGAGAAAGAGTTATTGTTTGATTTCTAAGAACATCTAAAATTTATGATATTTGATGCAATAAGTACATTTATCGTCTTAAACTTACCACGCGATGCGGTGTCAAAAAAATTCTTGTGTGCCGACACATAATAACATGAAATATTTATTTTTTTTAGCAACAAAATATTCTAACTATTTATTATATCTTTTTATTACATCTTTTAAACTTTATTGAGAGAATTACTTATTAATTTACGAGATATATATCGTGCCGGTATCTTGTTGGCACGGTATGACACGGTGAATACGGTCCGTGCCGATGGACACTTAAAATTTTGATTTGATGTATAAATCTTTGAATATTATAAAATAGACCTAATAAATTAAAAGTTACTTTACTGTAAAATTTTAATGGCAGGGTGCATATGAGACTAACTTATAGACCAGGCACAGGCAATAAATTGCCCTTTTATTGCCTTGCCTCGTAAATCGTGTTCCACAGCTGAACACTTTTGTACTTAAGCATTGTTACAGATTTTCCCAGCAGCTGCATCTTATTTTGTTGATTTATGCACACAAAAAAAAATCTATTTTTAAAATAATATTTTACTAAACACAATTTTTTTTTTAATATTTTAGTTAGTTAGCATGAAAAATTAATTGTATCGATTATCGCTTCTACACCGTGTAACTTGTCTTTTTATACAGAATCAATTTTTTTTAAAATATTTTTTTTTATTATTGTATCAGATTGTCTAAATACATGAAAAATAAAAGTATTCAATGCGGTTGTGTTTTTTTTATTTGTTATAACAATGAGGCTAGGTACATAATTAATTAAAATTTTAGTTATTAAAAAATTAAAGAATGCTCTAAACTCTCACAGCAAGTGATGTACAAAATATTAATAGTGTTGTCAATTTATTAAACAAACTATTTATTTATCTATCTATAAGTACAATGGTCTCCATCTAAATATGTTTGTCAAAAAGTAAAATCACTTAGTATTAATAATTACTATAAATATATAAAAAAATATAAATTTAGAATTTCACAAATACAATGGATGATTTATATTTTTAATTCATTTGTTATAATAATGTGGCAGGCGACTTTGTTAAAAGCTTAGCGATTCAAGAGCGCGCTTCGAATTCGCATACTAACAAACGAATTGAAAACTTATCATGCTGTTATCTTTTCTATATGTCTGCAACGTGTCTTTTTGCATGGCATTAATCTCTCTATTAATGTATCCACTTGCCTATCTATCCGAAAATCATTCTGTCGGGCTATTTATATACATCTACTAAAAAATTAAGATTACTTAATATCACTAATTATATGGATATAAAAAAATTATAAATTCGTAAGCATAATGGATGATTTATCATGAATCAAGTATTCGCAATCTGTGCATACAAAAAAAAAAAAAATGCAAACATTCCTACTAAATTTTGCTATATATATATATACACTAAAATTAAATCGGCTAAGAAATTTTAAAAGAAAAATAGTGACACCACAAATACTACTTATAATTCCTAGCTATATAAGTTAGTGATAAACTAACAAAAACTACTAACACAAGTAACAACTAACAAATTCACACCTTAAACCCCTCCTTAAAACCCCAAACCCTAAAAGGAAAAAAAAAATCCTTTACTGCACCAGGTGTATAAATATATCTCATACACCTGCCACAAAAACAGTGAAACAGGGTTAAGTGAGAATCATAACTTAACTCTCTTTTAGAGATGCATTCTATAACATTTAAAAGGCTTATAAATCATAATCATTAATTTTGGATATATTATTTTTCAGTAATCAAATAATTAATGCTTCTTTTTCAAATTTTGAAAGTATTCTAACTCAACTCTATATATATATATATATAGTTATTATTATGTTATTATAGTTTTAATTGTATATAAATCTAATTAAAGCACATGGATTTACTGTATTTGGTACATGAAGTCTCGAGTTTGAAACTCGTAACATGCGACCTTTTCCTAAAAAAAGAACCGCGCAAAAACAGATAAAATTATTATATATAAAACATAAAAAATCGTAATCTGATACCTTAAATTATTAGAAAAAAATGATCATTTCATATAATATAACAGGACATCAAAGTACATTTTGGGCTTATCAAAAAGTTTGGGGGACAATTCTCTAATAAATTATGCTATTGGAGATAAATAATTACTATATATATATATATATAATTTTTAAAAATAGTTAGAATTATAACTGCTGTTGAATATAAATACTAAAAAGTACCATTCAAACTATCTATATTTTTCAGCTACACAAATGTAATGTGCAGTATATAGGGTGTCTGTACACCCATTGCGCATAATAATCTAATGTAATAGACTTAGAGAGAGAGAGAGAGAGAGATGAGCTTCTGCGCTTTTAAAGTATATAAATTCAACGTATTTGTAATATTTTAACGGTCAAATCGTCTCAAAAATTCGTACAAACTATGAATATTGTGTTTTATTAAGTCTTCTTCACTAATATTGTATAAATATTTAGGCTATCTGATGGCTAAAAAATTATAAGCACGTTGAGCTCGCATGAACTTAACTCTCTCTCTCTCTCTCTCTCTCTATATATATATATATATAGAACTAGGCTAGAATACTATTAATATAGCTCCAAGTAATTGGTGCTATTAAGTTTTTAGCTACTGAATAAAACGATGTACGGCTAGGATTGAGTGGATGATTAGTTGAATAGTATCATCTAACGGATGAAAATAATCAAAGACATATGATTTTATCGTCGCGTTGGAATTCACAACCGAATGTGTCTCCGCATCCAACCAAAACGTAAGTCCCCTGCGTAGCAAAGGATAGGCCGGTTTGCTTGAGGGAAATATTTTCTAAAGGATTGATCTAATTGCAGAAAACTTGATAGCACAGCATATTTAGTATAATCGAGTGTTGTAGCCGGACTAATATAATAATATATATATATATATAGAGTCCGGCTATGATGCTTGTAAAAGTACCAAGTATTTTGTGCTTGTGAATTTTTTACCGTTAGATCTACATTTTTGATCATTTTCATCCGTTAGATTATATTATTCAACCAACCACCGACTTAACCCAAGGGGGCCCACATCATCCTAACCGCACATCTATTAATCCAAGGGCTAATAACTTACAAGCACCAATGACTTGGAACTTTTAAAAGCATAGAAGCTCAATTCTATATAGATATATAATTTTTGTATTTATCTGTTATTAATATTTTTACTGTATTTAAAGTTATTTTATTAATTTTATTATATTCTATGGTTTTTTACCGCGCGACTCACCACGGATCCTTCCCTCCTCTCTCTCTCTCTCTCTCTCTCTCTCTCTCCTTCCCCATCTCTCTCTCTCTTCTCTCTCTCTCTCTCTCTCTCTCTTCTCGGCGGAGACTTCGATAGATTCGATGCGATTGCCCCTCGCTCCGCCCATCTCCCTCCAATTTCCCACCCAATCCCCCTCGGAATCGACCCCTTGATGTAGAAAGCTAGGGTTTCGGACGAGTTTCCGCTTCCGATTTTGAGCTTCCGAGCTCAAAACCCGCCCAAAAACCTCTTGCTCCTCCGGAGAAGTGGAGACGGGGCGCTCCGATGGTTTTGACGCGGTTCTCGTGGCCCTACGGGGGGCGGCACGTCGCCATATGCGGCTCCTTCACGAGGTTGGTGATTTTGGTTCGTGGCTTGTGCTTAATTTTGAGGTTTTGATGGCTCGGCTTGGTGGAATCGGGGGGGAAAGGTGTGATCTTGTGGTTGCTTTTTTGTGTAGGTGGGTCGATCAGTATCAAATGGCGCTCGTCGAGGGCTCGATGGGGGAGTACCAGGCGATTTTCGATCTCCCCCCTGGGGTTTATCAGGTGTGGCAAGTGATTTAGGTTTCAAAAGTTCGTAATTTTGTGTTGCATGCGAGTTTTGTTGAGTTAATAATGTGGGGAAATGCTTCAAAGAGAAACAGGAAGCTCGGTAATGGCGAATTTGGACAATAAATAATTGCTTATTTGTGATTATAATTTTAGTGATTTTTTCCCACCATTCATGGGCACTTGGGCAGGGCACATTATTGAGGCTGGTTATGGTAGGTTCCAAAGATTTCAATGTCGAGAACATTACTTACAGAATTTAATTTTTCGTACTGTTAGATTACTGGTTAAAAATAGTGTTTTGCTTCTTGTTCTTGGGATTTAGATGCCATGTCTCTCAATTATAGCTTTTGGTACTATTACCATCTGCTCAGTAGATTTTCTGTTCCGTCCCATGGACGTTGTAAATCAATTCGGAGCTTTTAATAAGTAATAGGCATGTTTCACTGCAGGCCTTTAGTTGTAAGGTATTTGAGATGCAACTTGAAGGTCAATCCTCACCTTGTTTAGATGGATCCAGGACGAAAAATAACAGTGAAGTAAATTTGGATGCAACGATGAGAAGAGACCGCTTACTTAAATTCGACATTAAAAGCACAGATATGCCTTGCATCCACATATACTTTTCCTTTCCGAAAGCTACGTCATTAAGGCATCTCATTTAATTGGACTTTGACTTGTCTGGCCAATTATGACGTATACGGTACAAATTTTTGTGAAAAATGTTAATGGTCTGATTACTAATTTGCTATTATTTAATTACCTGTCAGATAGGTTTTGTTGGGTGTCTGTAATAGGTTTTGGTCCAGGTCGGTTGTAGCCCAACCCGTTAGTGCGATTTCTCTCCTATGACATTAGTCAATATGCTAATATCGATAGAGATTTCGAGCTAACTGCAGAAGTGTGTCTTTTGTTCTAAAAGAAGCAATGAGGATGAAGTGCTCATCTCCCTCGCATGTTCAGGCGGTCTCTATTTCCTTTTTTTGATTGATGGCTGCCCAATTTCTCCTTTCCTTATCAACTATTACACATATACTATTACACCATGTCTTAGTTAATTGCCTCTAGAGATAGTGTGATACGTCACCATAACCATCACCTTTCTCTTCCTCTCTCTTCCTCTCTCTTCCTCCTATCATATGCAATCAGCTCTTTTAATTTTTCTGTGTCAAAACCTCAACACTTATAGCTCTCATTGGTCATCATTTAATCTCGACAGACTAGGGAATATAAATAACCCGAATACCTCTTTGTTAGAGTGTTATTTTGTCAAGACCTGTTAAAATTTTTGTCATTATCAATATCAATTTATGGCCCACATGAGCGAATTAAGGATCCAAAATTAAAACACAAGGTGACCTCGACGTTCCATCTAAAGTAGTCAGTAATTTTTGCTAGTATCTTAACAGGGAGAATGCGACGTATTTGTCGCAACTCTTAACCTACCAACTATCTAGAATCCAAAAAAAAAAAATAATAATAATCTATTTGAAGTAAATACTATGTGATTCTCTTTATACCCAAAGGATCTTAACTTTTCATCTCTCTGTAGTGTTAATTCCGACTTTCCGGCTATGCAGTTGAAATGGTAGTAGAGGCATAAATCAAAAAGTTGCTCACTCTTCATCTAATTTTGTGCTATTACGAGATAAGTTGACTTGGCAAAGGTTAGTATTTGGTATACAGCATTTGTAGAGTACAATTCTACTGACTTGACTAATCGCATAATTTGGTTGGTGAGCCTGCTCTTTTGGACCGTGAGATAGTTTCAGTTCCCTTTTCTTTTTTTTGTGTGGTATGTCTTAATTGCCTAGTTATACTAATAATAATGGTGAATTTCAGTACCGGTTTCTGGTTGATGGTATGTGGAGGTGTGACGAACAGAAGCTTTGTGCTACTAATGAATATGGGATATTGAACAATGTTATAATCGTGGAGGAACCTATGACATCGGTTATTCACCATGAAGCTTTCAGAGGCATGGATATGGATGATGGTGTTCTTTTGTCGACAGTACGTTCCAACAATTTATGTTTCTTCTTAGAACTTTTTTCCTCAGAACAACTATTTTTTTTTCTGTTTCTGAACATTTCTACTATTATACCCCTGCAGACTTATCTATTTATTTATAAATGTAGATATGCAAAATTTGAACATTCCTGTATTCTCTTCAAAAAACTTAATTTCTTACATATGCACCCTTGTGCTTATGATAATCAGACTCTCTCAAGAAATGCCTTCTGATAACAACTCAACTTTGTCCAGACAAATTGGATGACTCTCTACTCTCAATAAGGGTTTTTTTTTTTCAATTTTTTGTCAAAACTGCATTTCCCATGGTTACATGGAAAATCGGATTCTATAAGAGAATTTATGTTAAAAAGATGATCTTATAGGAATGTGTATACAAAAGGATTATTGGTTTTATCTACCCAAAACCTTGTTCCTTTTTGTCATTTCAACTTTTAAATTCTTTCCTTGCACAGATGCCTGCAGAGCCACTGCTTCAGACATCAGATATACGCATAGAGAGTTTTCGTCATTGGGTGTCTGTAATCTTGTCCGAAAAAAACATTTTTGACATTATTCCAGTGTCAAGCAAGGTCAGAATGAATTCCTTTTGTCGGTAAACATTTTGGACCTTCATGCATAATTTGACACAGTTTTTTTCACTTCTCAGGTCTCAGTTATGGATCTTCAATTGCCTGTGAAACAAGCATTCCATATAATGGCAGAAGAAGTATGCAATCTCGTTAATTGATTTTCTACTCTTTGTTAGTCATTATTCATGTTCTGTTTGTATTTATTATGTATGTATGTATACACACACACACACACACACACACACACATATCCTGAGTTGCCAATACGTTTTCTTCTTGTTTTGTTGGTTAAAAGAAAGAAAGAAAGAAAGAAAGAAGAAAGAAAGAACGCACATTTGGCACCACTTTAGTTTCCTACTTGAATAATGGGTAATCATAAAAGTTGCAAACCAAGAGTATTAAAGAATGCGGTCAAACATTCCAAGTGGCATTGATTCCTGTTCCTTTGTTTATTTGAAAACAGAAACTACATGCACACATGATTCTAAATCCGCCCTTAATGTTTTTTATTTGATTGAACTTTTCATTTTCTCTCGCTGGGATGATGCTTCTGTTACGTGCAAAAAGATTATGTTAACAGCTAACAAAACAGTCTTTTAGTTCATCAAAATGACTGTAACTGTATGTAATGTTCTGTTAAAAAAAAACAAAAATCAAGCATCTGAGGAATCATCTTCATTACTGGTACTCTCTATGTTTTCTGATTTAACAATTTTATGTTGGTATAAGATTTTCACCAAGGATTTTAAAGTTTCCAACTTCTGTCTCGCTCAAATATTGTTTGCTAAGGGAGATTGCGGTTTTGTTTGACTTTGACACTGCTTCTGCTTGCAGGGCTTCACTGTAGTCCCTCTTTGGGATGATAGCAGGGGAAACATAACTGGGATGCTTACGCCTTCTGATTTCATATTAATACTTAGAGAGGTATGATTTACTTAGTTGCAAACTTTATATCATTACGAAATACATTCTTACTCTTTACTTTCTTCGTTTATTCTCTATCTTTTCATGTGATGCCATAAATTTGAAACTTCAGTATCTATAGCCACCAGAAACTTCTTTCTTTTAATTATGATTTTTTTTTTGTTTTTTCGATTAGATTGTATTCATACCTATCACTTTTGCAGTTGCAGAACAACATGCGAGCTCTCGCCAATGAAGAGCTTGAAATGCATTCTATCTCTTCTTGGAAAGAAGGCAAGCTGCAGCTTTATGGCCAACCTGATGGAGCAATTGGAGTGAATAGAAGGCCGCTAATTCATGTAATATTCTACTTTCCTCTAACTTGGATGCTTTTCTTTTTCTTATTTTTAATTCATTTCATTTTCTTTTAATTTTTTTTCTCGTCTTAGAAGTAGGCAACATTTTGTTTTTTATATTGGATGTGAAGATGATTGATTGGTCACTGTTATGTTTGTTGGTCAATGGGTTTGTGAGTTTGCCAACTTGATCGCCCTGTTATGACTCCATTAAAATGAAAGCGATAAGAGCAAAAACAACTGGAAAGTGACAAAAGAGTACCACTTAACTAAACAGTTCAGGTGAGAAAGAGTAACTTGCAAGTTTTAAATGCTTTCTCTTGTTGTGTCACATAAATTCTGATGATTCACTAATTTGATCCTGTTTCTTACTTGTCTATTTATTAAGCTTCGTAATTTCTTTTTTACAGGTTGGCGACTTGGAGAGTCTAAAAGATGTGGCTCTAAAGATTGTACAGAATGAGATATCCTCAGTTCCTATATTCAAATCCTTGCTAGATGATGCATCATCCATGCCATTATTAAACCTCGCAAGCCTCCCTGGGATCTTGAGATGTACAATAATTACTCTCTCCTTTTCTTTAATTTATCAGCCACATGTTCAGATTCATCACATCTCACTCCTGTAAGATTGCATCATACAGTCATCTGCAAGAATTCTGCGGAACTTTTTCAACTGTTCCCGCTTCTGCAATTTCAAATATCTGCCATTCCTCTCGGCACATGGCTGCCAACTACTGGTAGGGGAAGCGGTCGCCCGCTGTCGATTCTGCGACGGGATGCCCTTCTAAGTTCTGCACTTAATTTGCTTCTTGAAGGTAAATTAACAACCTAAATGCAAAAAAACTTTCTATGCTTACCGTTCTTCTGCATTTTACCCTTCTCGGTAATCAAAACCTACAGTAATCCCTTTGGGTCCTGATACTTCTACTCAAAATCACTTGGATATGTGTATTGAAAATCCAGACAAATCGAGACTATTTAAAACAAAAGGTTAGAAGTGCACAAGCTCATTAAAACTGAGTCACTAGATCATAGAAATTGCTTTCTTCTACAAAGTTTCACTACATACTATCAATCTCGTTACGTCAATTACTGTGTGAGCTTATTTGTGCTGTTGTATCGTACAGCTATATAAGTCTAAAGTTGTTGTATATTTATTTGTTTGATATGCTTTCTAACAAATGCTATATTTAATCCAGCTAGAGTAAGCTCAATTCCGATTGTTGATGAGAATGGTTCGTTGCTTGATGTCTACGCTCGCAGGTATCAGTGCTTCCGCTATTCCTATGGATTTATCTACACATGCTTTCACTGTTATAGTGTTCCTCATAATTGTCATCTTTTCTTTAGGTGATAATGAAAAAAAGTCTAAGATGCGATAACCCGCTCGGACATATTGCCATATGAAATCTACCTCCCTCGATAATCATAACATACTTATAAACCTGTAGATTTTTACAATGTTCGCACTTTATTCCTCTTGTCGCGTGGTAAAGTGAATGATTCTCTTATAAATCGAGTGGTTACACGTAGCTTTTGATTTTTGAGTAAAGTGCAAATCGTGATAGTCATCAATGTTTTAATAAAAACAAAACGAAAACATTAAAAAGTTTTTTTTTTTTTTTTTTTTTCTCTTTTGGAGTTGGGTATTCTCTCAAGATGAAGATGGAGATTGAAGCTAGGATCCAGATCGTGCCTCAACTTGTTAAACTCTAGAAATCTTAAAGCATTTGTTTATCTAATTTTTATGCAGTGACATTATGGCTCTAGCGAAGGACAATATTTATGCTCGAATTCAGCTTGAGCAAATGACCGTGGAGCATGTAAGTGTACACACTCCTTGCATATACAATTATACATACATTTACTATTTCTTGCGTTGTCTCGATGATATCGAGAATGTTCTCTCTTTCTCTCTCTTTCTCTGGGTCTCTGAGATAATGAGGCCACTCCATGTATCTGTGTTTGTTCCCAGGCTCTGGAACAGGTGTACCAGGTAAATGGTCGCAGGCGGTGTTACACTTGTTTCCGTTCAACAACTTTCCATGAGATTTTGCAACAATTATCTAATCCAGGTACCTTTCTATTCACCCTCACCACCAAAAAAGCGAAAAAAAAGAAACCTCTCTCTCTCTCTCTCTCTCTCTCTCTCTCTCTCTCTCTCTCTCTCTCTCTCTCTCTCTCTCCATCCTCATGTGAATTGAGATTGTGTATCTCGCGACGAATCTAGCGGTTAAAAGCGCAGAACCATTTAGAGTTTGCTTCTACGAGCATTTAGAGAGACATGCACGTCGACATACATATGCACAAATATGCATTTTTTAAGTTGTCAACTGTTTTAACACTTATCCATTAACAGGAGTTCGCCGGCTCGTCGTCGTCGACGCGAGAACCAGAATCGTCGAGGGCATTATTTCATTGAGAGATATATTCACATTCCTTCTTGGTTGTTAATATATTTGTACATCCCTGTTATTTAATATTGGAATTTTGTTAGGAAACATGTGCTAATTTATAATAAACTCTTTGTTATAGCCAAGCCTATCTGTGTTTCTCCTTCTAAATTTGCTTTTGCGGAACAAAATCTCTCTCTTTGTAGAAATGCTGTTTGAGCAGAGCTATTGGAAAGGATATCCATCAACTTTCTCATCATCGGAATGTGATATGTATCACGGTCCAATCACACAATAATCAATCATCGTCCATCGAAACCAATCCATTCCGATCCACCTCGATCGAGCTGCGACCCGCATCGCTCCTCACCCTCTCCATCAACCTCCTCATCCTCCTAACATCCTCCCACCTCTTCGCCGCCGCGTAAATCTCCGCCATGATCGAGTAAACCCCGCTGTCCTCCGGATCCAACTCGAGCAACCGCTCCGCGGTGGCCTCCGCCACGCTGACGTTCCCGTGATGTATCCTGCACCCGGCGAGCAACCCGCCCCACGCGTACGCGTCCCCTCTCGTCGGCATTCGATCGATCATCTCCGCCGCCTCGGATATGAGCCCCGCCCGGCCGAGCAAATCGGCCATGCACCCGTAGTGCTTCGGCTCACGGGCCACGCCGTGGACGCTCTCCATCTCTCCGAACAACCGCTTCGCCGTGTCGACCCGGCCCGCGTGGCTGCACCCGGTAAGGAGGGCCAACAGAGTGACGCCATCTGGCTGGACGCCGGACCGGCGCATCCGGGCGAAGTAGGCCAGCGACGCGTCCACGTGGCCGTGCATGGCGAGCCCGCCAATGAGGGCGTTCCACGTGTACAGATTCCTGTGTGGGCTCCACTCAAACACCTGTGCGGCTTCGCCGATGCACCCGCACTTGGCGTACATGTCGACGAGCCCCGTAGCTACGTACACGTTGGGGGAGCCTCTGTAGCGCTCTACGTATCGGTGTATCATTTTGCCCTGGTCCAGGGCCCCCGATTGGGCGCAGCAGGAGAGGGCGGATGCGAGCGCCACGTCGTCGGGAGGGGTACGCGTGGCGAGCATCCGACAGAGGAGGGCGAGGCCCTCGCGGGGGAGGCCGCGCCGGGCGTAGCAGGAGATGAGGGTGCCCCAGGAGACGTGGTCCCGGCGGGGCATTTCGTCGAACAAGGCGCGGGCGCGCGCGGAGAGGCCCGCGCGCGAGTACGCGGCGAGGACGGTGTTGTAGGAGACGACGTCGCGCGCGCCGGCCTCGTCGAAGGCACGGCGCGCGTCCGGGGCGGCGGCGCACGCGGCGTACACGGCGAGGACGGCGTTGGAGAGGCGGGGGCTACGGCGCGAGGGGAGGAGGCCGAGGGTTAGGGTTAGGCCGTGGAGTGCGCGGCCGAGCGGGAGCCGGCGCGCGGCGGCGGCGGCGGAGAGGAGGGACGGGAAGGAGCCGGGATCGAAGGGGCTCGCGGCGGCGCCGCCATTCACGGCGGCGGCGTGGTGGTGGTGGTGGTGGGTGAGGTTGTGGGGGACATTTTTGGTAATCCCTTGCATTTGGAAGAGAGAGAGTGTGTGATATTGTGTGCGTGAATGGAAAGGGGCACCCACTATGGGTACCCGAAAGAGGCACACAAAGGGTAGTTTGGTAATTTGAAGTAATCGACTGTAGGCCTGCATAGTATTATTCAATAAAATATTATTTAAACAGGGATGTTTAAAGAAGTAGTTTACTAATATTTTTATAAACTTCACTGAAAATAACATTAATTTTCAGTGAAGTTCATAAAAATATGATCATCAATTAGATAAAACAAGGCTAGCAAACTTAATGTAGTATTTTATTTTGAGTAATCTTGTTACAACGATAGTGAAAAATATTCTTCGAAAGAAGAAAAAAACTCTTATAAGGTACCGTTTGTTTCGGGTATAAGCAAGAACTAACTATTACAGGGATATGTACAAGTATGAGGATAAGAATAATAGCGTTTGGATAAAAATTTGGTTGTTTCCGGAGATAAGAAAAATATTAGATAGTTTTATATAAAAAATAGAGGTGTTGGTGGGAATAACCGAGAACCACTATTCTCGAGTAAAAAATTAACGTTTGGATATAAAGGAGGGGATAAGGGCATATTCCTATCCCTATCCCCTAACCAAACAGTTTTAAGCATTATATCCTCAGCGAAATTGGTTAAAAATAATAAATTTTACGCGGGACAAGAATTAATTCAATCACAATTCAGCCGATCCTACTTGAAATAGAAGTCTCACGAATAAAAAAAAGCATTTTTGATCCAAATCCAAGTGAGGATACACATTCCATATCAATATTGTGTTACCACTTGAAGCAAAGAAACAAGATAACATTTCACAAACCACAATACAAAAAAAATGAACAACATAAAAGATCAAAATTAAGAAGATATGTAATTAATAAAGAATATTATATATATTTAGGCATGCATGATTGATGACCACTATGGAAGGCCACTTTTTTAGTACAATATATTTAGTAGAAGTGCTTTGAAGGAGTGGTTATTATTTAAAGAAAAAGGGAAGGATATATATATATATATATGGACAATAAGATTGAAAAAAAGAAAATGATAGTATTTTTAGCTTGTTTTTAGCAAGTTGGAATTATAGTTAATTAACAAGTAGATAAAGTTTGGTTGGAATGTAATAGCTACTCTATAGGCCATCTCCAAGATATGAGCTATGCCCTATAGTTAGGGTTTCTTTACAAGTTTTTTTTTTTTTTTTTTCTTTTTAGGGGGATCAAAAGCCAAATATGTGATTGACAACCACAAGGCATTGTCTTCCCCCCCACAAATACTTTTAGTCCTAAGATATGATTTTTAGTTTGGATAAGATTAGTCATTAGGTGCTTGGGATTAAAGGTAGGAATGGATTGGATGTGTTAACGCTGTTTCTGAATCATTTTTTTTATAGGAATAATCATTTTCATAATATGGTATCAGAGTCAGTTCTCAACACTTTCAGTTTTAAAGAGGTTCTAAGTTAAATTCTTTTATACGTATACTATTTCATTGTCTTACTTTCCTCGATGAAATTCTATGTTTAATTCTCTTAAAGATTGGATATGTCAATACTGTTTCTGAATCATTTTTTGTAAGAATAATCATTTGCATAACATGGTATTAGAGTAATTCTCAACGCCTTCACTTTTAAGAGTTTCTAAGTTAAATTTATACATATGCAATTTTATTGCCAGCTCTCCTCGATGAATCCTACATTTAATTCTCACATCAACCATTTATTGTTGGATCTCCACCAAGCACATGAACGACGGTGTTAAGTTATTTGCCAAATCATTTTCTATAAATTAAAATCAAATTTCTTTTAAGAGATCCATGTTCGTCATCTTATCACCTCATCTCTATCAATAAAAGCAAGCGAGCTAGAGTGTTAAAATTATTTCTGAACTAGTTTCTATTAGCTTGCTTTTTCGGATAACATGAAGTAGGTCTATGAGCGATCCACAGTTGATGTGGTGGATCTGGTCTAGGCAACAATTTCCCAAACTAATTCTAGTATTTTTTTTTTATATATATATACTCCATTTGTGCTCCTTAACTTTCCGCATGCAAGAAAGGATTGGTGATTGGTATTCGAGATCCAAATTCGAATCCTAGTTGATTTATATTTTTAGCTAAATTTATTTCTAAATAAAATAAACGAAACAGGTAGCGTCCTATCTATCTCTCTCTTTAAAACAAAAAAAAACTTTCCAAAAGGAAAGAGCCATGAATCCCCTTTCCACACACTTTGTGACTCACATTGATTTAACACTTTAACCTAATTTTAACTTATAATTAATAGTGAAAAAGTTGCCAAGTTTTAATGCACTAATGGCTAATAAACAATCCAAAAGTTTGGGAATATGAATGCTCAAGGATAAGTGGGTGTAGATATGTTAGAATACACCATATGAGTTTTGTACTATTAAAAAGTATATATTTTAAACCAAAATAGGGGGAAAAAAAATTAGAAGAGCATCTCTTATAATAACTTTAAAAAAAAAAAAAAATGTATAGAGACCCCTCCACCCCACTACATGCAATTCTGAAAGGTATCTTAACTTTATCTTTTATAATTGACACCTCTTTAATTATTTAATTAGATTGGAAATTTTATTAGAATCTTTGATGGCTTCTTCTTAATTTAGCCAAAGAGCTTCATAAATTTTTAATAAACTTTTAAACTTCATAAATTTTAAAAAAATGCTACATATGCACCCTGTTATAGGGTGTATATAACACACCCAATGATCCTAGCTAGGCCTTACAAAACCTTTTCGATTTTTAGTATTTTGAAAGAATATATTGATAAAATAAGTGAGTACTTAACAGTGTAAACATAGCAATATTGCTAAAAAAAATTAGAGTTGAGGAGCCCATTTTAGAATGACACATAGATGAGGGGGTCTAATTAAGCACATTAATTTGTAAGTACCTTGCTATTATAAGGGGAGCCAAAGAGCTTCATGAAGGGTTAAAGGAGCCTCTCTCTCTCTCTCTCTCTCTCTCTCTCTCTCATGCTCAACCATTCGAGGATGTGGAGGAAGAAGAAGAAGAAAAGAATAGATCAGAATAAGTTGTTTCCAAATAACATCATGCCTCTTATTTCTCTTATAAGTTCTACAAGTTAATTATATATATATATATATATAGTAAGAGGATATTGCATGGTGTGATAATTATGAAACACTGCAACAATTATTTGGCAAGTCTACAGGCAAAGGGAAGGTCATGCCTTTCTTCAGTCTCTCTCTCTCTCTCTCTCTCTCTCTCTATGGTGCTAAATTTAAGTTATTGTATCAAACATATATATATTTCTATGAGTGTGTGTGTGTGTGTGTGTGTGTGTGTGTGTCCTTTGCATGTTGTTTTATGAATTGTTGAGTATAGAGGTGTTAATTTGAAGCACATGTACACTATATATATATAGGATTACAAGTGCATGGCTTTTGTTGTGGCTAAAAGATTGTAACATTAATGAGTTTGTGTCAAGGATTAATTGTGTTTTTATTTGGTGTGCTACTTTTCAAGTAAACATTACTGTTTTAATTTTGTGGTGCAATTTTGTGTTTCTCTTTTGAGATTGATTTAAGCTTCTTCTAGTGTATGTTACTGTTGAGTAAAAATATATATACTTGCTTAATTAATTTCATGTGAGAATAGAGGAGACCAGATTGTGCTGAGTGTGAATCTTTTCAGGCTTAATTTATTCTCATCTATTTTTTTCTTATTTGTTTTGATCAATCCACGCATCGAATCGCATTGTTCTATGACAGCTTAAACCTTTTTTAAAAAAATATTTATTTCACCAATATTCCTAACATGGATTGTCTGTGTTTAAGGAATGCGATACCAAACTAGGCATATGCCAAATTTAATACATGGTAACCATATATAGATTAATACATATCTGTCGGATCGTTGGCGCTAACCATTAATCCCAAAAGCTTGAGCTGTTAGAAATACGCAACTAATTCACTTAAAGCGTACAGAAACAGCGCCCACGAGTCTCGATTGTGACTCGGCCCACCTGGCCTCACGTCACTTAGAACGACTCGGCCCAATTCAGCCTCACGCCAGTTCGAACATGACTTGGCCCACATGGCCTCCCGCCACAGGGCAGGATGCTGACCCATTTAAGCCAACAATATCTTTATCTCTTATTAGACACCATAAAAACGAGTACACAAAAGCTTCTATATATATGCAACATGTAGATTAATTTATCTCCTCTCATAAAAGTTTGAGTAGAATTACTATACTATCGAAACTATAGAGGATCTAGTGCTTTTGATTTTTTGGTCGTTAGATCAGTCCCTTTAATCATTTTTAACCTTTGGATTAATATTATTAATTATCCTGTGGGAAACCACTCAATACTAGGGGGACCGCAATCATCTCAACCGTATAATTCTTAATCTAAGGATCAAAATATCGAAAGCATCAAATGCTCTATGCTTCCGATAGCATAGTAGCTCTACACTAAAAGTTTTAACTTGGACCTGATAAATATACCTTCAAATTATAGCTTCCATACATAGATTTGGGCAACATTAATACTTATATCATTGAGTTATTTTCAATGACGGAGCATCTGAATTGATAATTCACTCTATCGAACATACGTAAGTGCGAAAATCTCTCATAAAACTCCCATAACATCATCGACTCGTCCAGTGCAGCTCGACCTGACTTGCTCGACTTGATTTTTGTGGGTCAAGTCAGGCTCGACCTAGTTCGTCGGCTCAGGTCGGACCTCGAGAAATCTAGTTTGGAGTTTGGACTCGAGCTTTTCCATTTCTTTACTTGACCAAGCTCGGATTCCCGACTTCGACAAGATCTCAAGTTTGATGCACTAAAAGTTCGGCGCATTCAAACACGCCACCCGATCCGATTATTTCAGAATATCTATAGGTAGGGATGTCAAGGGGTCGGATTCGGGACCAGTTTTTAAACATCCGAACCCGAACCCAACTACCAAACTCGATATCCGAACCCGAACGCGCAAATGCGAATCCGAAACAATCATTTCTCTTTACAATATTTCAAAACAGAATTCAGATTCGGGTTGGGTTTAGGTTTGGATCGGATACAGTCAAAATCTATATCCAAATCCAAATTTATCGGGTTTTCATTTTTGATATTCATATTCGAAACCATATATATCCGTTTAGCATTAGATATATCCATTCTATTCGGGTTCGGGTTCGGATAAAATTTCGGGTATCCATGCACATTGACATCCCTATCTGTGGGATTAAATGGGCTAAGAAAAAAATAAATCCGGCCCAATAAAGAGCCCCGGCCCAACCAGGCCCAGGTACTACCACGTGACTCGCACGTGCCCCTAGATATTTCTTAAACCCCGCATTTCCCCCGAGACCCCGATATATTTGTTTCTAGGGTTTCTCCTCTCATCGTCTCCTCCTCCTCCTCCTCCGCAAAAATGGCGACGCGAACCCTAACCCTAACCCTAATCTCCAAGCTCTCCTCCTCCCTCCACCGCCTCTCCACCCCCCTCCCCTCCTCCTCCCCTCTCCTCCGCCTCCGCCCCCTCCTCGCCGCCGACCCCCTACTCCACCGACGCCGCCTCATCCCCGATCCCGCCGCCGCGCCCCGGAGCTTCTCGACCCAGCCCACCACCTCCTCGCTCCGCGACTCCTCCCCCAACTGGAGCAACCGCCCCCCGAAGGAGACGATCCTCCTCGACGGGTGCGACTTCGAGCATTGGCTCATCGTCATGGAGCCGCCCCCCGGGCCCGGAGGCAACCCCGACGTCCCTCGCGACGAGATCATCGATAGCTACATCAAAACCCTCGCCATGGTCGTGGGGAGGTTCGATCGATCTGTCCCCTCATTCTCTCTATCGATGTTGTTGATAACGTCTCTCTTATGTTCTCAAGCATTTTAAGTTGCAAATATGAATCAAAATGGGATTCTATTAGTGCTTTTTTGCCCTATTGTTCGTGTATGGTGGTCAAGTTGCTTTCCTGGTGTTTTTTTCTTGTTAAATCCTCTTGAAGAGATCTTTGCTTTACGTTATAGAAGGAGGTATAAAAAGTTTGTTCTTTTGTTTATAACTCGCCATTTGTGTCGGTAATAGATGAATAGAGATATTTTATTGATGTAAAATGATTGTTAATTTTGCCCTATTAGTGGTTTATAGTGGTCCGATATATGTTATAGGAGTTGGTATAAAAGTTTTTTCTTTTGTTTAGAACTCGCCATTTGTGTTGGTAATAGATGAATAGAGATATTTTATTGAGGTAAAATGTTTGCTAATTTTGCCCCATTGTTCTTGTATAGTGGTCAAGTTGCTTTCCTGTTTTTTTTTCCTCTTGTTAAATCCTCTAGAGGAGATCTTTGCTTTATGTTATAGGAGAAGGTATAAAAGTTTTTCCTTTTGTTTAGAACTCGCTATTTGTGTTGGTAATAGATGAATAGAGAGATTTTATTGAGGTAAAATGTTTGTTAATTTTGATTTATGTGGTTATTTTGGCATAAATTGTGTATATTTTCTCTAAATCTCTAGTACTAATGGAGTTAAATTTAATTTAAGGGCTCTTATGTTGCCTGGTTTAATTGAGATGGCATAAATTGTGTATATTTTCTCTAAATCTCTAGTACTAATGGAGTTAAATTTAATTTAAGGGCTCTTATGTTGCCTAGTTTAATTGAGGTAACTTGCATCTCTTTGTATATTCTCTCTTTCTTGGTGTTCCGATCGATGTTATGTTGCAGCGAGGAAGAAGCAAGGAAGAAGATCTACTCTGTATCAACAAGACACTACTTTGCTTTTGGGTGCTTAGTCTCTGAGGAGCTTTCCTACAAGATCAAAGGTATTAGTTTGGCAATAAATTTCTTTTCCTAACTTTGTATCGTCATATATATCAATAGATTTTGATATTGTTGCCTCTTATTGCACAACATTGCAGAGCTGCCGAAGGTGCGCTGGGTCCTTCCTGATTCGTACTTGGATGTCAAGAATAAGGATTACGGAGGTGAGCGGCAATCACAATAGCCTTTTTGGAATTTACTTTGTATCATATTCATCTTTTTGGGTTTCTGAAGATATCTTGATCACATAGTTTATAACAGGGCAAATGACTGATAGAATTTTGGTTAGGAGCATTAGTAACCTACCCATGGGTAAGCTAGCCCGAGCTAATGGTCCTTCTCTGTCATTTGTTGGTCTGTGGCTCAAGCCACCAGGAACATTGGAAATGCTAATACATAGAGCCTGCCGAAATGGAAAGATTATGAAGTGTTTTGTTAAGAAAACAAGAAAGTGTTGGAATGAAACTAAGGATAGTTGTAGAATGTTCTAATCTCCATCAGGGAAAATCCAACTTTTCCATCTATCACTCATTACATATACTGAAACAGTTAAGAGTTGAACCGGTAAAAAAACTTTTGTTGATTCAACCAAGGTTGAATTATTTTTCAGACCTGTAGTATCTCATATGCCTTGGAGATGCTGGAAATGAGAAATAATATCCTCATTACTCATCTATATATTTGCTATTTCTGATGAGAACATGGGTTCTTTTAAATGTTTAGTTGGCGCTTCTATTTTAATGTCTCTCGGACCTGTTAACACTTAACATGGAAGGAATGGTAGTCAATCTGCCAATCCTTTCTTTTCTGTTGAGCTAACGACTAGCTTTTAACTTATTTGACCATATTGCTGAGCCTATTCTATATTACTCTCTTTTTGACTTTGTTTACTATGTAACTTACAGTTGTTCTATGTCTCCCACATTGATGCACACTACAGCAATGATAAATACTGCATTTCTGGAGATGGTATACTCACTTTGCTCTGATTTTTTATTTTATTTTATTTTATTTTTTTGTAGGGGAACCTTTCATTGATGGTCAAGCCGTTCCTTATGACCCCAAGTACCATGAGGAATGGGTCCGGAACAACGCCCGTGCGAACGATAGGTCCAGGCGTAATAATGACCGCCCGCGCAACTTTGACAGGTCGAGGAACTTCGAGAGGAGGCGGGAAAACATGCAGAACTTCCAGAATCGTGATGTACCCCCTCCCATGCCCCCTCGTGATGGCCCCCCTATGCCAAATTCACAGAACACCATGCCTCCTCCACCGCCCAACCGCGACTTCAACGCCATGCCGCCCCCTCCGCCGCCCAACCGCGACTTCAATGCCATGCCGCCCCCTCCGCCGCCCAACCGCGACTTCAACGCCATGCCGCCCCCTCCGCCGCCCAACATGCCTAACCAAAATGGTTATCAAGGCAGCGGTCCAGGCTATCAAGCCGGCACGCCTTCTGGCCCCCCTTATCAAGGGGGCGGCCCTGGTTACCAAGGGGGTAACCCCGGTTACCAAGGGAACAACCCTGGTTATCAAGGAGGCGGCCCTGGTTTCCAAGGAAACAACCCTGGTTATCAGGGAGGCGGCCCTGGTTTCCAAGGTGGCAACCCTAATCATCAGGGAGGCGGCCCTCGTTTCCAAGGTGGCAACCCTAATTATCAGGGAGGTGGCCCTGGTTTCCAAGGTGGCAACCCTAATTATCAGGGAGGCGGACCGGGTTTCCAAGGTGGCAACCCTGGTTATCAACCAGGTAATCCACCTTATCAAGGAGGCGGCCCAGGTTATCAGGGCGGCGGGCCTAGCTATCAACAGGGAGGTCCCGGCTATGCTGGAGGGCCACCTGGTTTCCAGGGAAGAGATGTGCCCGGAAGGGATGGCCAGTAGAAAAGCCGGTGTTAGAGAGCTTGTGTAGAGCTGAAGCAAATAATACATATGTCAACTCTCTGTTGTTGGACTTTGAGGAACCCTCGAACTTAACCCTAGATAATTGGTCTTGTTATCTGAACTTATTATTAGTCGCCTCGTGCATGTGTAAGTGAAAGTGTGTCCAGTTTCATTTCCTTTTCTCCTTTTTTTTTGAAAAAAAAATTAACTGTTCTTCTTTTCTTCTAGTGATGGTTGTTTTTGGACAATGCAGCACCTTATCTTCGATTCTGCGCCTGGTTATATTTTCGGTAGTAAATAACTAGCTTGGTGGTTTGATTGAATTCTGATTCGACAACATTGAAGCTTAAATATGAAATGCTGGTTTTCTTAATTGGCGTGTTGATGCGGGTTTTTCGGCTCAGTGAGTGATGTTTTAAGTTGGCTATACTGTTTTGTTTCACAGTTGGTACAGCTACACCTGGATTTGTTCATATGGCTTTATCTGTGGTTGTAGGTTTTAGTCATTTCATGTTCCTCTCTAAGATGGATTCACAGTAAGATCATTTATATATAGGAATCTTTGCTATTTAATGCAACCTTAGGATATTCGGATTCTTGTTTTGTCTCTTTTTCTCCTTCCTTCCAAGGGTTTTGCACTTTTGCTGTGATGCAAATTAAGTTTTATGCAAGTGGTGATGAACTCTTGAGTATGGTGAGCTTCATGGAGAGTACATTTTCATGCATAGTATATGATTCATGATCTTTAATTGCCTTATTTAGTTAAGTTGTCTTCACTTCCATGTAACCTAATTTGATGAATGCTACATCTAAAGTGTTGCAATTTTATTTGTTTATATATATTAATAGCAGTGCTATTGATTTTTTAGCTAATGGATTGAGAAATAGATAGTTAGGATGATATAGGCTTTTTAGGATTGCGTAAGTGGTTGGTTGAATAGTACAATTTAACGGATAAAAATAATAAAAAAGTTACATCTAACGGTGGGAAATTCGATAGCAATAAATTTTTGGGACTATCGATAGTATCCTAGCCTAGCCGGACTCATATATATGTACGTAGTATTTAGGGTTTAGACTTTAGAATTTATATATATATATATATATATATATTATTTCAACATATGTGTAGCGCCAGCAAAAACAATGCCGACTATTTATATTCATGTGCAAAACCCATTACAGATCCCAGGGATACACCAAAAAAACTAAAAAAAACCCCCAACAAAAAACAAATCACAAAAACACACTCAAGGAACACTACGCCGTAGTCAACGGCGGGCGCCGACCAAAACCAAATATTCACGAAAAAAAAAAGAAGATGCATTGAATTTGATCAAGTTTATTTTAACAAGAATTTTATAGAAAATTTCTCTACGATGAAACCGTTTAATATGCTGTCCATGCAGACATATTGAACCATTTATTGTAGGAGTGACTTTCTACCTCATTTATGAGGTTCATATATGCTTATATACTTGATCAGATTTAATACACCTACTCCGTAAATAATTAATTCAAAAGAAAAAAGAAGCAGAGCCGCCGAGCTGGAATCCGTCGGCGGCAGAGTCCTCCGCGGCCGGCATCGGCCCGAACATCGGGCTATGCACATACCCTTCCTCGAAGTACATCGCCGCGTTGAACTCCGGCTCCGCGCCCCCGCCGTCCCACCAAGCCGCGGCCTCCTCCTCCTCCTCCTCCGCATTCCCTACGGGACCGGCACCGGTCTCCGGCGACTCCGAAGCACCACCAGCCCCCACGTGTCCACTTCCTGTTGGCTCATGACACAGCTCAAGTGGGCCCCCCGATTGAGTGTACTCATTGACCCAACTAGTCAACATATCCTCCTCATGATCCCCCTCCTCAATATTGCATAGATATTGGGGGTGAGTGGTGTGGGGTGGTAAGCTTACCGGGGGGTGAGGGGACGTGTTGACCACATTCATGAGGTGGTGGTGGTGGTGAGTGGTGATCTTGAGGTCAGGGGAGAGGAAGGGGGTGATGGAGGAGCCAGGTGGCAAGTCGGGATAGGCGAAGTTGGTGCGGGCGCGGGGCCCGCGGAGGGCGCGGGCCGCGCGGTCGTACGCCACCGCCGCCTCCTCCGCCGTGTCGTACGTGCCGAGCCAGTGCCGGTCCTTGGTCGCCGGGTCCCGTATCTCCGCCGCGTACCGCCCCCACGGCCGCCGCCGCACCCCCAGATACCGAGCTTCAGAATTAGCAGTAGCAGCAGCAGCAGCAGCAATACCAGTAGTAGTAGTAGTAGTAGTAGTAGTAGTACCACTAGTCGTGTTGCTGCTGTGGAAGTGATGTTGCAACTGTCGTTTCCGACGGTTAGCGTCGCAGCGCTTCGACTGCTTCCTCGCAGAAGAGGAAGAAGCGTCGGAGGCCGAAACAGAAGACCGCGATGACGACAACGACGACGACGACGAGGAAAAGAAGTAGGAGAAGTCCATTAGTTTAGAGAGAGAAACTAGAGAGAGATAGATTGGAAAATGCATGGAGCTAGGGGAAGGTAGTTTATATATATATATATACACAAGGTGAGGGAGAAATGTGGAGGGTAGTTAGTTAGTTTTTTGTGTGGATTACTAAAATATCCCCAGGGCTAGCTTTTTATGACATAAATTGTATGATTTTTTTTTTCTGTTTTCTTCTTTTATTTTGGAGTTCAAAAACAATGATTTGTATGATTGGTTTTGGTTTTGTGTGGGGGGTGATATAATTGAGTGGCTGGTGGGGTCCACTAGGTGGGGTCCCACTCACAGTCAAGCAAATGATTTGGACTGGTGTGGGAATGCCACGTGGACTTGCCAAGTGCCTTCCTTTTGTGTGATGTTTATATAAGTGAAAATATTTTATAAGGTTCTGTTTAATGGTACACATTTTATAATATTAATCTATGTACATATAAATACATATAACTATTTAATTAATAAATAATTTACAGGATTATACGCCAGTGTTTGGTTCGGATATAAATAAGAACTGCTTATTTCAGGAATAGATACAAATTCAGGTATAAGTAGGAACTAGACCAATTTTGCATTTGGATGAAAATTGGTCTAACTAACATGTGACACAAACCAAACTCTAATATCATGTTAAAAATGTTTATTTACATAAAAAAATTTGCGCACTTAATTAAGGAGAATTTTTTTGCAAATTGTGATGCTGTTAAATGTAAAAATATATAAACATCAATCTCTATTAGCTTAATTTTTTAGAGTGCAACTATTGTTTTATATATTTTATGTGGCATCACCGCGGAAAGTCCCGAGTTTGAGTCGCGTTAAATTTTTAACATTATTAATTTTTTATTTAATTCAAGTGCACATCATAAGCCTTATAAAAAATATCGAGTCCAGACGTGAGCTTAAACTTTTAGAGTATAACGATTGTAGAGAAACTGCGTCCCAAATCCCAATCAGATACATCTCGCGTGCAATTGGTAAACTTGTATCAAACCCTAGATGCCATGATTCCAACTCCAATTGCAAACCCTAATATTAAATCTTGTACCAAAAACTTGGACCACAAAAGACCAATTTGAAATTATTAGAAGCCCTAAAGTTGACCATACGATCAAAACCGACCAAAACTTTTATATATATATATATATATATATATATATATATATATATAGAGAGAGAGAGAGAGAGAGAGAAGGTGTTGTAAAATGCGTAAGCGTTTAGTCTTGAATTTTTTACCGTTAGATCTATGACTTTGATCATTTTTATCCGTTGGATTGTACTATTCAACAACTACGGCCAACACGAATAACCAAAGGCCCACATCTTTGTCTGTCAATCAAAGAAATTTCAAAAGATTCTATTGCTTGCAATGAACTAAACAGTGCTTTTAAAAAGCGTAGAAACTTCGATTTTATATATATATATATATATATATATATATATATATATATATATATATATATATATATATATATATATATATATATATATATATATTATTATATTGTTATATTGTTATATAACATTATTTATAATTTTAAATTTAATTCAAAGCACATGCACTCACTCACTCATATATTGAGCCCCCTGAAGATGTCTAGGGTCTATAAATAAAGGTCGTAGGTGAACCCATTAACCTGCAAATCCGAACCGAATCCGACCCGAATTTTTGCATTTGGGTACTTAAATTTGGATTGTATACCTTTGGTTTTGGCTTATTGGGGAAAAAAAAGAAAGATAGAAGGACCCAATATCTTACGTTTTGGATCGGATTCTGATAGCGCAATGGCTTATTGGATTCAGATTAGAATAAAATCTTCATGTGTCCAACACAAATCTGTATCCTTTTTGCTCAATTTATTGATTCTGTTAGTTTTTCATTATGATAATAATTTATATTTAAAATATGATTAAAGTAAATAACGCCAGAGAAATCATAGTACTGTGACCTTACAATAAGAAGGAACTTAAAATAAACTGTTCTAATACCATATTAATCATAGAACCCGTGATCCTAGTTCCAATCCCAATTGATTCATATTTCTAGCTAAGTTTATTTTCTAAATGAAATAAACGAAGCGGGTAGCGTGCTACCTATCTCTCAAAAAAAAAAAAAAAAATCAGAATATCGGTCTCGCAAAAAAAAGTCCAAAAATATATATAGTAACACTTAATACATTTTACCTAATTTTTATAACATAAATCATGGGGGAAAGATATGAATTATAAAAAGATTTAATTTATTAAGGGATAATTGCCTATATACCTCTCATGCGTCTGAAAATATCTGATCTACCCCTATTTTTGTTTCTTTCTAAAATGCCCCTCATACGTTCCACCGTTATTGCAAAATACTCCCGTTATCTCCTATTAAGTTAATCTGGGTTAAACGTGAGTTAAATATCTACCACAGTTAAAAAAATAAAATACCAATTTTGCCCTTAACTTAAGGGCAAATAAGAAAGGTTGGTGACAGGTAGAGGTATATTGGAAAAGAGAAAAAATGAAATACTTTTTGTGTCCCTGACTTTAAGGGCAAATAAGAAAAACAGTAATAATAGAAGGGTATATTTGAAAAGGGCAAAATAATAATTTTACAGAGAGATAACGGAGAGTAACTTATGATTTTAACTCTAAGGGTATATTAGAAAGAGGTTGGAACGTCGGAGGGGTATTTTCAATATTAGCCTTCTAAGAGGGATAAATCGAAAAATCGGAAACTTTTCAGAGGTATATAAGCAATTGCCCCATTTATTAAAACCCAATTAATCAACTACTTTTCCAAAAACTGTCACAACAAAATCTATCTATGGTTTGCATCATCAAATGCGCATGTCATGGGAAAAGGCAATAATTAATGGGGTTGATGGAGTTGATCTTTTTATTTTATTTTATTTTATTCTTTATTAATCTCTCTTGTGATTATTCTCTCATTATGCAACTAATGGAGTTTCCCATGATGAGAGGAGGGGCCTTTTTTTTTACAAGTGCTTCCACATGATTAGATGAGTTCATTGCAATGATTAGCATGTGCATTCTCTCTCCCCTTTTGGATGCTTTGCATTGTAAAAAAAAAAATTTAAAATTAAGTACTTTTTTCTTGTTATGCATTAAATTATTACATTAAATTATGTGAAATAATCATTGTACTCTAAAAGCTTGAGCTATTAGAGAACGGTCCTCCTCACCTTTTTTTTTTTTTTTAGTCGGCCCATGACGTGGGCTTGAATTAATTGTGAGGAAATTAATATGTTAGGAGCCTGGCGTGACTCGAACTCAGAACCTCCTGCTCTGATACTATGTGAAACAATCGTTGTACTTTAAACGCTTAAGCTGTTAGAGAATGGTGTTTAACCATTTTTATATTTAACAAATTAAATATAAAAGGTGATGTGTTATTATTATTATATATATAATTGGATTGGAATACTATTAATAGTATTTAAATTTTTTTGCTATCGAGTTTTTAATCTTTGGATGAAAATTATGGGATTAGAATGATAGTGATCCTTTCAGAGTTTAGTGACGGTATCTTTAGGATTGAGTGGGTGGTGGTTGAATAGTATGATGATTTAAAACGTGAAATTAATTAAAGTATAAATTTAACAGTTAAAAAATCGATAGCAGAAAAATCTAAATACTATTAATAATATTAAAGTGTGAATTAAAGTGCCACTTGAGCAAGTCCAAACTTGGATCACAAACTAACCTTGGATTCATTGTATACCCAACTAAAAAAATAAGTATACATATAGATTAACTTCTAGCTCCTTTTAGTTTTTCTTTTTTCTTGTGTTATGTACTCTCTCTCTCTCTCTCTCTCTCTCTCTCTCTCTCTCTCTCTCTCTCTCTCTTTCTCTCTTCAATCTTTAGTGTTTTTTTTTTTCTTTAAGTGGGGGGAAACAATCTAGCTTTATGATTTCTCTACCTAGATCATTCATGTGGAGTGATGCATTATCCCTACTTTTAACTTTGTATATGGATAATGAAGAGGGAAAATTGATTAATTGGTTTCCTTTTGACCTAGCAACCATATTCATAGCAATTTATGGCTAGGTCCCAAAGAACTTAGGTAGTTAGGAAATGAATTAAAGATATATTAGGTACATTTAAGTGATTTTTTTACGAGGGCGCGAATACCGATCATGTTCCTAATCGCACGTATAAGTTTTTTTAATTAGTTAGGTTAATTAAATGATTAAAATTATCCATCCATGTGCTTTCATTTCGAGCCCGAATCAATGATATGTCCCATAAGCCATATATAAGTCATCACTTTTTTAAAGCCAGTGATCGAGCTCTTTCCAATCTTTTTAAGTTCGTGGATGATGTTATCCACTAAATCAATCTGATAGGAAACAACTCAATACTAGTCTTAGTGTATCTGCTCGCATGAATTCTAGAAATTAATCGGATGACTCATACTACGTATATCGCATGAAAATTAAGCTGCATAAGTTGTAAAAGAGGTAATAGGATAGAAAGCAGTGAGATTTATGCCATTAGATCGTATTTCGATCAAGCGGCTTACAACCAACTTAGATATCATATTGTTATTGAATAGTTATGGTTGAAAATGATTTAGAGATAATCTTAAAAGAGGAAAAGTATATGATTAAAAACTTCATGTTTTATAATGATTTGGGAGTAGCATGAGAGCCCAAATGAGTCAAAAGACCAAATTGGGAAGCATGTGAGGGGGAAACTTTGTTGCCTTTATTTTGTATAGAAAAACAATGAGTAGGCACCACAAGCTTTTGATCCCTTAATTGTGGTGCAATTTTATTTAGAAAGTTCCCTCAATCTAATAATTAATAATCTATCCACACCTGCTAGAAAGGTTCTCACACTATCAATCTTTGTTGTTGTTTTTTTTTTTTTTTTTGAGAGAGAGAGATAGATAGCACGCTACCAGCTTCGTTTATTTCGTTAAGAAATAAACTTAGCTAAAAATGTGAATCAACTAGGATTCGAACTCGGGTCTCGAGTACCAACCACCAAGCCCTTTGCCACTTGCTCTAGAAACGGTCGGTCACTATCAATCTTTGTTGAAACCAAAAGTTATAGAGCACTACAAGAACACGGAAGCAAATCACGCTAACAGCAAACACAGGAAAACTACATAAACCACTTCGTAAAGAATCATCAAGATTTATATGATTTAGCTGAACAGAAGAAGTTTTACTTAGAAAATGGTAAAAATTCGAGAGGAAAACGTGAAACCAAGATCGGAGGCAATTTCACTAAAGATTCCTTGTTAGAACATAATAGCGAGGCCAAGCAAAACCCCTCAATAGAGAGTGTCTTCTCTAACCTCTTTTTTCGGTAGCTCTCTGAAACTCTTGAGTTACGCATCCGAAGTCTCAAATTCGAGTCATACTAGAAACTATACATGGTCCCATATATACATAGCTTGAACTAAAAATACTTTTCGACATTGCGGATTCGGGCCCCTAATGGGTGGGGAGGCCCAAAAGAAAAAGATTTTGACCAGTCAACGGCCCAATACGTGAAGCCCAAGAGCCTAGATTTGGGCCCTCATGAGGCTTTGGAAGCCCAAAACTTACTCCAACTCCAATTGGAGAAATCCTTTTTAGATCTTTCGTGCAAAGATAATTAAGGCTTGTTGTTTGGGATTACAGACAGATTGTGTTACGTACGTTGCGCTAAAAAGTACGATAGAAAACTGTTCTTTTTGTTTTTGTACGTTATATTATATTGTGTTTGTTTCAATGAGTCGGTTAATATATACTCTCAGTGGCGGAGGAACTACTGAGAATATATACCACTGAGAATATATATTTTCAGTGGTTCCACCAAAAGTGAAGAAACAACATATTTTTATATGCTTTCGCGCAGTAGTGCTAGGCGGCACCCAAAACCAAATGGGCACTAAAAATCAAACAAAGCTATTTTTTCCTAATTTTAATTTGACACGCTAACTTAAACTTGATGCAACAAACAAAAATACCTACCATTTTTCGCAATGTGACCCACAAAGCTTGATTTGGTGCCTAGAAAAAAAAAAAAGAAAACTTCATGGATTTTGTTTAATACCACTAGGCTTGATTTTGATTTAAACAAATAAACTTTGACCCACATTAGGTAGGAATATTGCATAATTAGTGACTTGTTTTTTTTTTTTTTCCAGCTAAATCAAGAGTAATAAAACAAATTGACATAAGAAACAAGAGGGTTATTTTGAACCAAATTGAAATTAGTGGATCAAATTGCATTGCAGAAGCTTAATTAGTTGATGCAATGGACATAAAAAAGATAAAAACTTAACAAGAAAAATGAGAAGCAGCAGAATAAAACACTGAAAATGGAGTAACTTAATTTATACACATTTCAGTAGCAATTAGGTGAAATATTTTCATAAAAGACATAGTGAGATAAGATACAACATGGCCTGATACATTAATAAATGTTTCAGTGAACATTTTTTAACACACTCCACCACAATTAGGATTCTCATGGACTCCCAGTAACAGGCATTGGATTGATCAACCATTCAAATGGTTTGAAGCCTTCTCAACATTACCAGTTTGCCCCTCACCATGAAACCAGACCAATTCCAAGCTGACTGACTGAAAAATGCCGGCGACTGCGAGCCTGAGACTTTACACACAACCCATTTCCGACCCCCCCAACATCAGCGAGCTAATAAACGGAGTTATTTCGAAGAAAAGCGCTTTTTGGATTAAGCAGCAGGTGTTACATCAGCACAACGCGATCGCGTGCTCAGCTGCGGCAGAAGGCATCAGCATGTACAAGCTCGACGGTTCGGGTATTTCGGCAGCAGAAGACTGCAGCTCCCTCTTTGATAGAACCTCTAGAAATTCCGGAGGGTTAGAAGTCGGAAGCTGATCTTTCCTCGAGAGAAGCTCCTTGAATGAGTCGAGAGCTTGTCGCATCCAGTCATACCGGCACAGGTCATAGGCTTCGGCTGCAGGGACCTGTTGATATGGAGGAGAAATGCTTTCTTAGGTTATTTGTTTGTTAGAAGCTAGCTAGCTCTTACAAGTGTCGATGCTTTTTTGGTCTGGCTTTTGGAACAACTTTTTCTATCCCAGAAGCAAAAGCCTAAAGCATAGTAGAAGCTTCAATCTAAAGTTTTTGCTTTCTATTTTTTTTCACTACAAATGCTTCACATGAGGTTATTAACCAGAAAAACTATAGTGCTGCTTTTACGGGCTCTATTCAAAAGCCGCTACTGTATAAACCCCAGACGAGCCAAACAGACAGTAACTTGGGGTTTCTCACTTTTTTGCCATGAGAGGAAAGGCACATATCAGGTTACAATATAAGATGAAAATTTATGAAATACCGACCCATTGTCGTCCGTGGTTCGCCTGCTCGGGCCAATACTCGAGCTCCTCTGTAACTTCTAGCGCAAATATATAACCTTTACAAGCTCCGTCGGAGCTGCAGCTGTTTTGCCTACTCTTGCTTCTGAATATCCATTCTCCTAATGGAGCTTCCTAAAGCCAACAATAATAACAAAAGATTTAGGACATTATATTGATAATTTAACTTAATTTGATTAAAATTTTACGATGCAATGGACAGTAATATCCTATAACTTACGACAGAAGGCGGTAATTACTACTACGTAATCACCAAAAGTTTCATGAGTCATGACAAGTCCTCATTTTGTATTTTCTTTTTCTTTTTCTGGTTTCACGTAACTATCAATAATCTTAAAGAAAGTTTCAAAGTTATATCAGGATTTAAAAAAAAAAGGATCAACATCGCTGCGTCACCCTCCTTGACAAATCAGCAACTATTAGTAAGAAGATAGATAAGTTTACTATTCTTTGAGACAGAATAAAGCTTTTCTGGTCCCATATATTGTACTTGAAAAAACAAGATGAAGCTTCCAGGAAACTTCCTCATCTTGTAAGCTACTCATAGTTCTTTAATCAAAAAAGGAAAAAACAACTGCAGCGCCGAAAACTAAGGAAAAAAATAAAGGTATTACAACAACCAACAAGAGCATCATCATCACCCAACAAATACAGGTAGTTCAGGAAGCATATAACATGAAAATTAGTTGGGTGAGTCAGCATATCAATGACAAAGAGCTTCTTTGACTAAGAGGTTAAAGAAATAATTTCCGAGGATAAGCCTCGTTTGATTTGGAATACGACATGTAAAAATAAGCTAAGAGAGACATCACTACAAATTATTATATGTGTTAAAGCAAAATTTCGTAGTTAGAATGGCTACTTCGAGTCTGATTAAGTACTTTATTTGGATGTTAATCCACTTGTAGACAAAGCCAACCTCTCGTTTTTCTTCCGGAAACTGCTTCAAGAATCTAGATAGTAGGTCGTATTATTATTGAAAAGAGAGAAAGATCACCTCACTTGATAAATGCTACACTTTAGCATCATTAAAGTGTTTTAAAAGCTTAAGAGAGAATATTAAAACTCATGGCCACATAATTCAACATGTCGTTTTAAGCCTAGAGACGACGCTTGTAATATTGAAGTGACAAACGAGAGATAATTTTTGAGCTCCTGTATCTTGATTAGCCCTGCTTTAATCATCCATAGTTTTCGAAATGTCGGACAAAGCTTGAATGAATGATTGTTAACATAATTCCAAACGGAAAAAGAAAAAAAAAACATTTGTTCACCTACCAAAAGCTTCTCTCAGTAGCTATGGTATGAACAATATGAAAATGAGTTGCGATACAAATATATGAGTATCCCAATTAAGCAAAATACCCTAATTTTCTCGCCATCTACTCCTCTTATCAAGTTACCAAATGAACGAGTAAATTGATCACAACCAAAATCCAAGGGAAAGAGAAAAACAGTATTTATTAACCTATAAACAATCCTCTCTCAGCGGCTAAATTATCAAATCGAAACCGCCTTATCCAAATGAAAAATATTTCTAATGTAGAATAAATGCGTAATTCAATCCCGAAAATATACTCTTACCAATGTAGAGTTCACTTCATCATGACTAGAATGCAAAAACAAGAACCCATTTTCTCACCCACCAAAAATCATTTCTCAGTTTCCACGGGTGTCAAATTAAAGTCATACATCTCAAAATAAAACAAAATATATCTACCAAGAAAGAAAAAGAAGAAGAAGAAGAGAAAAGAGTACATACATTGATATTCCCCCTAACTCCTGCTTCCTCCAAAGCCTCGCGGCAAGCTGCTTCGTGGACAGTCTCATCATCCTCCCACCCACCCTGGCAAAATTAGGCCCACCAATTTTATAACGCCCTTTTTATACGAAATGAATCAATTATAGAACACAAACTATAGAAGAGAAGGTGACAAGTTGTGTTCTTCATACTTTCGGGAAGACGAGATCACTCCTATTTGGTGTAGAGATCATTAGCACTTCCAACCTCTCAACCAAATTGCAACAGGGACTCTCCCCTTCTTCCTTGAGTCTATAAGGAATACATCTGCGTGGCGCAAAGGCGACCGATATTAAGAAAATAGCTCCAAAGATTATATCATAAGGCACAAAAAAAGAAGAGAGAGAGAGAGAGAGAGAGAGAGAGAGAGAGAGAGAACAATGGCTTCTTCTACTTCAATTCCACTAGGGAAAGAACAAGAAAAATCAATGTTTTATACATCAATGCATACGCTATATTACTTCAAAAAAAAGAAAAAAAAAAAAAAGGAATACTCGTAGCTTCTCTACTCCCAAAAGCAGTCGTTAGTTAATTAAATGGTTGGTAAACAAAAATTTTCAAGCATCTTGTTGTCCGTGGCTTAGATAATAAAATGAGTTTCGAGTCCACAAAAGCAAAAGCTCCAATTTTGAGCTTCTATTTTTGCTACGGTGCAAAGTTGTTAAGGGCACGCAGATGAGAAAGTGCTTCTTCAAACAGCACTTCTGCAAAAGCGAAGAAATAGAAGAACCTCAACTACACGCGAGGAACATAATATTTCATCAAACTAACTATGTTGCATAACTTTTTACTATGTTTACATTGAATTGATTAAAGAACATTGCTTCACAACCATTTCATTCACAAACCTCCATTTTGAGGAGTAAACAAACATCACAATAACCAAATTACAAATACAAATGGTTAATCAATCAAAGTAATGAAAACAAAAGAAACTAAACTAGGCAAAAATAGGGCAAAAGTTATACCCTGCGACAAGCCGATAATTGTTGTCGTAGCGTTGTCGGTGGCGGCCCGTCCGAGCTAACAATGTCGGCGACATTACCACTGAGAGGAACCTCCCAATCAAACACTTAATTTGGGAAATTTTGGCGAACAAGGGCCAATATTACGAGATTCAAACCCTAGCCAACCCTTTTTATAACCCCATTTCCTTATCCTTCACCACAACCTTATCCACAAACCCTCAGAAAATTCTCCCCTTTCCCGAGACCCAAAAACAGGGGGCGAAACAGGGGAACCCCCACGAAACCCTAATCTCGAAGCGAACCCTAGCGAAATTGTGTGGGAAACGCTAGGGTACAGCCCCTGAAGCGTCCTCGGCGCCGAATTTAAGGGCTACGGGGTCAACAACCCCCTCAACGCGACGGTGCCCGAAGGTAGGGGTTTTTTGACCTACTCCTCTGGTAATATTAAAAAAAAGGTGTCATTTTTACACGGCCAGGAGCGTCGACCTCGAGCCCACCATTGTTGCCGACCTCGAGGCGATGGCGAAATGGCGATGAGCTCGATGCGACGACGACGACGACGACGACGACGACGAAAGCGACGAGGACGAGGACCTTGGATTGTTATACGCGCGCGTGTTCGTCGCAACAACGATAACAAATGCCGAGGTGTGGCTACGGATCCATGGCATATATTTATATAATACAAAATAGAAAATATGACAAATAAAAAAAAAAAAAAAAAAAAAAAAAAAAGAGACGGGGAGAAACTTGGAATTTAATTATTTTATATTTTTATTTAAATTTAATTTAATAATGATAATATATTAACGACAAAGCGAATAGCACGTTATCTTTTTTTTTTTTTTTTTTTTTTATTCGAAACAAACGGACGTTTATTGTACCTAACACGGTTAGACAAAGAATTTAATAATTGGTAGTCGAGATTTTCAAGTTTGATGTCTAATTATATTATATTTTTAACTGAGTTCATGTCTAAACAATAAACGATCAATTTGTGTGACATGCTATCTTTCTTTTAACAATAAATTTTGGAATGAACGGTTACGAAATTTATGATTGGTATTCGAAATTTAGTTGCTTTATATTTGTAATTAAGTTTACATATAAAAAATGAATGAAATTTATAACATATAGTCTTTCTCTTAAAAAAAAAAAAAAAAAACCTCTTCGATAGGGCCTTTATTATTATTACTTTTATTATTGAGTTGGACTTTATTATTATTACTCTTATTATTTTATTTAGCTTAACATTATATAGTATGAAATCTAACTCAATTATAAAAAAATTATTTATATGTAAAATTTTAACTATTACATCAAAATCAAATGAATAAAATCTCATAAATTTATTTTCTATACGTATTCTTTATAATTCTTTTAACTTATTTGCTCATGTTCAGTTTTTCACATGCATTTTGCTATTAACGAAATTAATACTAATCAATTTTTGGTGCTCGATATTTTAACGAAATACCACAAGCCACTCGCTTATAAACCAAATTTAATAACATATATATTTTATTCAAACTATTTTTTTTATAAAATTTGGGAAAAAATTGAAAAAAAAATATTTTTTATAAAAATTAATCTGACGAAAATTATTTTTCAAGTCAGAAAACTATTTTTTAAAATATTTTCTAAAAATCAAACATAGGTAAGCTAAATTGTAACAATTAATTTCTTTGGACGCAAAATTTTGATTATAGCGATTTAACCAGTTTATTAATTTTATTATTAATAAATAGATACATTAAACTTAAATACTATATACTTATTAAATTTTATTGCATACAATGAATTTGATCTATTAATTTATGGGTTTTTTTTGTGTATATAATTGAGCCTTCAAAATTTATTTTGTATATGATGATTATCGAGCGATATTTCGACCCGTTGGATCATTTTTGGATCATGATCACGGGGTACCGAACGGACGGGCGAGATTGATCCACGTGGATGTCCACATGTACACTACTTTTTTGGGGCACCAAATTGTAAAATTTTCACATCTTAAATATGATGATGTTGAAACTAAAGCGAGCATTAAATTGTACTGTCCTAAGTGATCACATCATTTCCACGCATTTATTGGTCACAAAAATTGAATAAATTTATAAGTTGTATGGTTAGGATGATGATGTGAACTCTCGGAAATGGAATGTGTGATTCGTGGAATAGCATAATCGATCGAACGGATAAAAATGATAAAAAAGTTAAATCTAACGGTAAAAAATTTAATAGCACTAAATATTTCGTGCTATCGATGGTATCACGATCCGGACTCTATATATATATATATATATATATATATATAGAGAGAGAGAGAGAGAGAGAGAGAGAGAGAGAGAGAGAGAGAGAGAGAGAGAGAGGAAAGCTTTGATCTTTTGGTACTTTCAACGCTTGATATCTTTTAGTCGTTTCGATATTGTATTGTCGAACTGATCATATAGTATATATATATATATATATATATATATATATATATATATATATATATATATATATATAGAATATGGTCTTGTAAAGCAAGCAAGTCTTTGTGAATTTTTTACCGTTAGATCTACACCTTTGATTATTTTCATCCGTTAGATTATACTATTCAACCAACCACCCACTTAACCCAAGGGGCCCACATCATCCTAACCTCACATCTATAAATTCAAATTTAAAACTTACAAGACTTGACGTACTTTTAAAAGCATAGGAGCTCAATTCTATATATATATATACCGACCGTCCCTAGAGCAAGTGGCAAAGGGCTTGATGGTTGGTATCCGAGACCTGAGTTCGAATCCTAGTTGATTCACATTTCCAGCTAAATTTATTTCTAAATAAAATAAACGAAGCGGGTAGCGTGCTATCTATCTCGCAAAAAAAAAAAATTCTATATATATATATATATATATATATATATATATATATATATATATATATATATATAGAGAGAGAGAGAGAGAGAGAGAGAGAGAGATCTGTGAGGCTACTATACTTTTGGAAGTACGGAGCCTTCCGTACTTTCAAGTCGTTTCGATATTTGTATTATCGATCTATTTATTAATCGAACTAAAAGTATTTAAAATATCTAGAAAATAAATAATTTTAATGGCCATAGTGAGCCGTTTGTAAATTTATAACGATATAGAAATATTCAAATCACGCGAAATTTTGATAGAAAATTCTTTATACTATATAAAACAAGATCAATATATTTGATCTAAAATTTTAATATCATAGTCGAAAAATCGCATAATTAATTTATTTTCTAAGTACTTCAAATACTCTAGATCAAATTTAACGGAACCGATCGATGATTCGAAAGTCACAACATGAAAAACGATCTCGAAGCATAGAATCATGTTACGCTTCGTATATATATATATATATATATATATATATATATATATATATAGTCCATTCTTATCTTATCAATAAGACTCGGTCTTATCAAATTTTTCGCCGTTAGATCCACCCCTTTGATGATTTTCACCCGTTAGATCATACTATTCAACTAACCACCCACTTAACCCTAGGGAGCCCATATCATCCTAACCGCACATCTCTCAATTCAATATAAAAATATATATATAACAAAAGTATTTAATAAACATCTCGATCAATTGTACGTCAATAAATGAAAATGAATAGGTATATATAGGATGCTACAAATTAATTAATATTCAAGAAAGTTATAGGTAGGTTTGTGTTTGTTTTTTGAATTTCGAAACTTAAACTTGTGAAAAAAAATTAATCGTCGGTGATTGCGTTGACGGTGGATCGCCCTTCATGCATGCATGCATGGAGTGGAGGACAAAAAGTCAAAATTTGCGACACTCACGAGTTTCTCACTTTTCGACTTTTTCTGCTTCTAAACAATTCCTTTGTTTAATTATATATATATATGCTTCTTCGATGCGCGCTACTCATGAGGTTAATGTTATCACTAACGGCCCATTAACTATTTATTCGATTACTTAATTTATTTTTTGTACTATTTAATTACTAGTGATCGATCAATTTGATCTTTATTTTATTCTATTTTTTTGGATCGATAGTGGAGATAGTCGCACGTAATTGATGATCTACGTGTTCATATTATTACCCCTACATTTATACGTAGGGTGTAAATTTTATACTCTAATTATATTTACGAACTAATCTTAGCAAAATTTTTTTTACATTAAAAAGATTTTTTTTGAAAAAAAATCTTATTTAGAGAGGTTTTGCGTAATTAATGTACGTTACACTTACACCCTTCTATCGGAGTGTACGTAGGTGTGACATTTGTAGAATTAATGGATCTTAATTTAGTGTAGTAATTATATTGCATGTGTATCCTCTCTCTCTCATTTTTCTCTTTTTATCTTCTTTTTTTTTCTTTTTCTCTCCTATGATCATGACTCTGCATATTTTAAGCTTTAGTACCATCATTTTCTTCTTCTTCTTCTTCTTCTTTTTTTCCTCTCCTAGCATAGCACACCTAGATAAGGGTGGGAGTCTTTAATTTCTTTCCTTTGAGAAAAGATAAGGTGGGAGAAAGTATTGAAACAGGGTGCAAGGTGAAACAACCATGACTATTCCTCTCTCTCTCTCTCTCTCTCTCTCTCTCTCTCTAAGTTAGTGGCTCCATCCACTGAATCCTTCCCATTTTACCAATCACACACAATCTGTCCATCATTCTATCTCATATTTTCGATTTAGTTATTTTAGCCTTTAAACAAGATTGAAAAAAACTCTGAACTAATCGATGATCAGAGTTAAAATATACATACACTACTGCGATGAGAGACTGATCATAAAATATGGAACGTGAGATCATGTACTGTGTGAATGCACCAAATCTAGCTAGACAATAATTACATGCACTCTGCCTATAATGACTAGCATATAACAATGTGACGGAGTTAATTTCTATGTCTATCAGTTTAAACTTTTTGTCATTTGTTCGAGCAAAGTTTAGCAATTTCTCCTCACTACATACAACATGAGAGAGAGAGAGAGAGAGAGAGAGAGAGTTTCTCCATCTATATATAAGGGCTTAAATTTTTTTCTTAATTCGAGCAACTTAACAATTTCATCTTATCTGTATATAATATATGTGAGCTCAGAGCATTTCTCCACCTACTAGCTTAAACTTTTATGATAATTCAAGCTATTAAATCTAAATATTTACTTTCTGATAACTTAAGTTTTCGGAGAACAATAGTTGCTTTACATTTTTCGCGTTTAATTTAAGTCCACATGCTACACTTCTCTAATAATAACTTAAGCTTTAATTTAAAGGAAAAAAAAGATTATTTTATATATTTCATATAATTTAACACGAAGGAGTGATCACAATCTCTCTCTCTCTCTCTCTCTCTCTCTCTCTCTCTCTAGAGCTCTCTAGATCTCTCTAGATCGATCTCTCGATCTCCAGAGATAATTAATGCATGAAGCAAAAATGAATACGAAGTTCCCAACTACTAAATTAAATATGAGTTATTATGAGTTATACAATTAAGCCCTAGCCCTCGTTTGCTGAACACGTCAACTAACTAAATCTATGGCCATGCATGCACCCTCGTGAAATAAATAGCAGCTTTGTTTGACGTACGTGCGTGGGAAAGAGGAGAAATTAAAATATAGGGTTAATTGCATATAGGCCCTTACAAACATAGTAAATTACAAATATATTGCTAAAATTAAAGTACGTTCAACTTTTATATATTATATTCTTATAAAAGTTCTATTAATGTTTTTAAATATGTCCCTGCGATTAGAATCTGTTAAAAAAATTTAGTTAACCAGTTAGTTTATTAGATAACTTTACATTTTTACCTATTTTATATTATGCTTTTTTTTTTTTTTTTGTGTGATAGGTAGCACGCTACCCGCTTCGTTTATTTCATTTAGAAATAAACTTAGCTAGAAATGTGAATCAACTAGGATTCGAACCAAGGTCTCGGGTACCAACCACCAAGCCCTTTGCCACTTGCTCTAGGGACGGTCGGTCTATTTTATATTATGCTGTTGTGGCTTTTGAAGTGATATATACATTTGTAATGGCGAAATTGACATTTTACTTATTTGCTGTTAAAATATAAACAGTTTTCTGACGGTAACAAATTAATCAGAAGGACACATTTGAAAATATTAGAACTTTTATAGTGACAACATATAAAAATTAAACTATATGAAAATATATTTGTAATTTATTATGTTTATATGAAAACCCTTAAACCATAAACCCTAAATCCTAAAAACCCTTTTGAAGTGATATATATATTTGTAATGGCCAAATTAATTGATATTTTACTTATTTGCTGTTAAAATATAAACAGTTCTCTAACGGTAACAAATCAGAATGACACATTTGAAAATATTAGAACTTTTATAGAGACAACATATAAAAATTAAACTATATAAAAATATATTTGTAATTTATTATGTTTGTAAGGAGCTGTATGCATTTAACGGCCTAAAATATATAAATATATAAATATATATGTGGGCATTAATTAGCCTTTGTAGGTGTAGCCTCCTATTCATTTCCATCCACATGCAAGGAATAAAATAGGCCAAAACTAAAGTATTAATTAACTAGATAACAACCCCTCAACTAGCTATGATTTGTCCCTATATATATTGGAATTAAATATATAGGCACAATACTCTGATTTTTCTTTCTTTTTCTTTTTCTTTTTGACTAATATGTAGCACTTCATTTTTAATTAGGTAAAAATTAATGTACATAACTTAATGATCGCTTTAAGTCGATTACGTTACCCAAATTAACCTTTTAAAATTTTTACTATCACTCTTTCAATTTGTTCGATTTGAATTACTTTGACCCATTAATATATGAGGTATATATAGTACTAATTATATAAATATGTAAAGATAAATAATACATTCAAAATTTAAAATTAAAATATCATTAACGGACTCTAATCAAGTAAATTAGATTGAAGATTAAAAAGTAAAATCAAATATTGAAAATTTGAATAGTCAAATAAATTAAAATGATTCATAATTCAAATAAATTTTGTATAGCTTTACCTTAAATTGTATAGCCTACATTTGAGGGATCTCCACAGATTTTTACAAGTAAAAATTGTCCTTTTTTATTGATATATATATATATATATATATATATATATATATATATATATTGGGAAAATTTAATCACTACCCTTTCAAATAAGTCTAATATCATGAATGCCCCTATAAAAATTGAAATATCATAAATAGCCTTTTAAAAGAGAGAAACTTTCAAAAATAACCTTTACACTAATTTATTATCAATTTTGAATCAACAACAAACAAAATTCCAACTTTGCCCTCATTGTCATTACCATTTAAAATATTTAATTAACTATAAAATTATTTATAATTTTATAAACACTCTTTTAAATTTATAAATAACCTACATTTAGAGATAAGCTTTTTGTCAATTAAAAAATATGTATATATATAATTCCGACAAGTTAAGCCAAAAAATAAAATCAAAATTTTGAAAAAAAAAATTTGCAAAAAATTGTTTAAACTATCAACTGACTCATTAAAATAAGGCTAAACAATTTATTCAAAATATACCTTAAATATATATGCATGATGTGAATTAAGTTATTTAAACTAGCACAAATTTCTGTGCTTTGGCATCTCGAATTTTAAAATAAATGATATAAAGTATTTTACTTTAATATCTCATTTTACAAACCACACAGTAATAAAATAATATATATTTTACTATTTATTTTAATATTTTAAAATAAATATATCATGCTAAAATAATTTTGTAAAAAATTTTATAAGTTAAGGGTAAAATGGACATTTCAACCATATTTATGATAACCTAAATATTTTATCATCCTGTAAAGAGATGAATAGTAAAGGTGTGAGCACACTACAAAAAATCTTGCACTTAAAGACGCTTTAAACTTAAAGTGTCAGCAAGAAAATAATTTCGACTTGTAAAAGTGTCATTAAAGAAAGAAATGTTAAATAAACATGTCCGGATAAATATGCTGACGTTTTAATATAGCGTCGAAAATTTTTATAAATATTTGATAAAAATATGTTTATTGGTGACGCTTAATCATAGTGTCGACAAATACTAAATATTAAAGATGCTAGAAAAATATGCCGTCTAAAAAGCGTCGTCTAAAACATATTTTGTTACAGTGAATATAACCAAATTTATAGTGGCATTTATGATATTTTTGTAGTTTAGAGGGGCACAAATGAATTTATGGGAATAATTTGTATGGCCTTTTCAATGTGACCTTTATGCAGTGATTGGTCTATTCACGAAAACGACTTAATTGATATGTACGTGGTGCATTACCCAATTAATCCATATAAATATAAATGTATATATTCACACCAAAGTACAAATTAATTACTTATTTGAATAAAAATGAACATATGAAACTCAATGTCTACGTAATGAATTAGCTCATTTTCCTTGGGGTTATAATTAATTATTACGACTTTTTCTCACGTCTATAATTAATTGTTAATAATGTCCCCAACATAAATATATAGATTTAATTAGGTGTGAATAATTTTTTTTTTTTTGGTGACCATGGATTGTAGAGTGTATTGTTGTTTGATGATATTTGATTAATTAAGGCGATTGGCCTTTTAATGATCAATGTTAATAGATAATTCTTGCTAAAATTTCAGTGGGGAATTTTTAATTTATATTAGGGGCAATTTCTCTCCATTTTCTTCGGCTGCCACCTCGATCGACCGCGATTTCTCTCCATTTTCTTCTCCATCTGCTTCCATTTTCCTCCTGCACCCTCACCGCCCTTCGATTTTGGCGACAATATGGAGGAAATCAAAGTGAACGCTGATGAAGAAGTAGGCAAGGGCAACAAGGGCGAGGGTAAAGACAAGGCGGCGGAGAAGGGCGAAAGAGATGTGGGCAAGGACGAGGGCGAGGCAGTCGAGGAGGGCGAGGCGGCGAGGCGAAGGGAGGTGAAGGAACAAGGAAGAGGGCGGAGGGATATTTTTGACCTAAAAAAATATTTCAGGACGGAACCCTAACGGATCACTAACGGTAGTGGGTGAAGTGCACATTTTTTATTTTACAAGTAGACAAAATGTATATTTTTTTTATAATGGCAGGAGGGAAAGTAAAAAATCAGATTTCGACAGTAGAGTTTTCTATAATTTAGCCAATTATAATTCTTAGATAGTATATATAAAACTAATACGCGGCTGCAGATCGGCTATGTTTACCCCAACTCTTTTTCTAAGCCTAACACTTCATTTGTATCTTCTATTGCTACAAACAAGAAGGCAAACACACAAGAAAAGAATTATTCATATGAAAGATACAACCCATCACAGGTCTAAATATTAGATTTTAAAATTATATAATTGTTGTCACCTTGTGCATATAATTCTTATATATGTAATATGTTCTCAATTATCAAATCCTCAATCATTGTGCTAAAGTGGGTTAGTGTGGGATTTTCTTCTTTTTTTTTCTTTTTTTTTTGGTTTTTTTTTCTTCTTCTTTGTTCCTGCACAACAACATGTGGACAATAGAAAAATAGCAGGTGATTGTGTACAAGCACAAAGTCCAAGTATATTTATCAACAAGAAGAGTGGGACAAAGAAACACACATCATGTGTGGGGGTGGTGTGCTTTTTTTTAACTCTTTATTTTGGTATATATACTCTTATCATGTGATTTGATGGGAACCCTATTTCTTTTGTTTTGTCCTTTAATTAATGGTAGAGCGTTTACTTGGGTCAATGACTTTGTCATTTTGTAGTAATATATATATATATATATATATATATATATATATATATATATATAGGCTTACTATCCTATTAATAGGATAGAAAGACTGTCTATCAGTTTTTAACTCTTGGATTTAAAAATTATAGGGTTAGGATGATATTAGTCGGTTAAAGTTGAATGATCCCCCTAGGGTTGAGTGGTCCCCACCGGGTTATAGTATTTAATCCAATGGTTAGAAATGATGATAAGAGTTGATCCAAGAGTTAAAAACTTGATAGACAAGTGCTCCTATCCTATTAAAAGGATAAGACTCATATATATATATATATATATATATATATATATATATATATATATATATATATATATATATATATATATATATATATATATATAGTTGTAGAATACTATCGATAGAAACGGGCTCCATTACCACCGATTTATTTTTTATGATAGAGTCTCCAAATCGACGATCGGTACCGTTGAATATAATCTATACTACTTGAGTATTTAGAAATCAAATTTTAAATCTTTTCTCTCTTTTCCATGAATTTTTCTTCAATATCTCTTTTCTCTCTCATTCTAACCACCGATCAAACTTGGTGAATGGTTAGAAATTTAGAAGACAAGGGTTCTTTGTGCTTCTAATAGCACAATAGTCCTACTATAGCATAGGAGCTCAATTCTATATATATATATATATAGAGTGTGTGAGGCTATTATGCTATCGGAACTCGTTTTCGATGTTGCGACTTTTGAATCGTCGATCGGCTCCGTTAAACTTGATCTAAAATATTTGAAGTACCTAGAAAATAAATTTTGTGATTTTTCGATATCATTTGACTAGTGATCAAAGGGGCTCAAAATCAATAATTTTAATGGCCGTAGTGAGTCGTTTGGAAGTTTAACGGTGTAGAAATATTCAAATCATGTGAATTTTGATAGAAAATTCTTTATACAATATAAAACAAGATCAATATCTTTGATCTAAAATTTTAATGTCATATTATCACGTTTTGTAAGATTTTTATTTTCAGCCGTTGATTCTGAGCCCCTTCGTTCACTAGGTAAATAATATCGAAAAATCGCATATTTTATTTCTAAGGTACTTCAAATACTCTAGATCAAGTTTAACGGAGTCGATCGACGATTCGAAAGTCGCAACATCGAAAACAAGCTGGAAGCACGTAAAGCTTCGTGCTTCCAATAGCATAGTATATATATAGTGGAGCTAGAATATTTTTGAAAGCACCAACCCCTTGGCCCTTCCAAGTTTCTAATCCTTAGATTCACTTCTTAATTACTAATATTTTTTGGATCAAATACTATTTCACCTACCACCATCATCTCAACCCTACATCTCTCTATCAATGGCTAAAAACTCAAAAAGTACCATTCTTTTGGTGCTTTTGAGAGTATTCGAACTCAATTCTCTCTCTCTTTCTCTCTCTCTCTCTCTCTATGTGCAAAATTTTATATATTGTTTTTTGTTTTGGATTTTTCTGATTTAGCCCACGAAAATATTTTTTTATTCACCACTGGTGGGATAGTATTCTAATCTAATGAGTGCGCAAGTATAAGTGTATAACCTACAGACATATGAGGTGATTTTATGTTGAGGAGCACAATAGGTTCGCGATTGCTTTGAAAGCTGTGCACTAAAAAAAAAAAAATTACAAGTAGAGAAATAAATATGTTAAGTAGCATGTTTTTACTGTGGTGTTTTTTAATTTTTTACCCCCCACAAACAAAAACTCCCAATAAATCGTAATAAGAGCCTTAAAAAAAAAAAACAACACAGCAAATGCTCAAACACACTAGGCCTAAAAAGCCCCACATATGACGACGCTTTCTGAAGCAGCGCTTTTTCAGAAGCTCCAGTGGAGGCTAAAAAAGACTCTAAACTGAAATAAGCAAACGCGACAAGGTAAATTAACAACTAAGGGCCCAAAAAACAAGTCAAAAATGTCAAAATCAAACAGAAAATGTTGTGTAGATCAAATTGTGCGATTTCAATCGTCCCACGTCGAACAATGTAGAAGAATATAAGTCTTATATTAGCTAGCATACTAATAGGGCTCCCGTAATTAATAGACTAAGCCGTTACATTTACTATCAAAGCTAGATTGCCAACAGAAAACACGAGATGATCTCACATCACTTTATACTCTTCAGCTATCATGCGTAACTAAACTTGACAAAGACGTCAGAACCTTAACCGAAAGGGTTGGAGTTACGAAGATATTAAATGAAAGTGAATGAAGCAACCACATGACACCAAATTGAACCAAAGTTTGTGTAATGAAGAAGAGTATAGGTTGATTCAGACCAGATCAGGGTAGTGCAAGGCAGATTAAGCAACATTTGGTTTGATTGCTTTTCACTTAATGCCTGCAGAATGTGGAGATCAGATGAAAAATATAGGAATAAACTATAGGTTTTTATACTTACTATGGTTGATAATTCTTAATAATAAAGCTAATTATAGTATAAAATTTGACTAGTTTTTAACAAATCTAATTCAAACTAGCATGTAAGTTATCATTGTATTGTGAACTACCAAGATACTACAATAGCACCTGTTGAAACAATAAATAGCCCACCTGTGATTTAAAGCCCATTTACACACTACCATTACAAAATCCGAAAATTTATAATTCACTAATTTATAAGACTTAGTTTGGTATTGAGATTTATCTAACGATAGAATAGACTTGAAAAAAACATATAGAAATATGCTTCTGCGTTTTTCGATAGGACCGCAGAAAATATATCGTAACCGACTAACCGCAATATGCGAAACGTAATATTACGTACGAAAACAAACATGGTATTTTTCTTTTAACTTTACTAACCACAAACTAGTAAGGAATAATATCTAATATATGTCCTCTAAAACTTTACCTTATTTATTCCTGAATGACCAAATTACCGTTGAAAAAACTCCTTCAAATGGATTGGATTTAGAAGAGTATTATGATAATTTCAAAAAAAATTTAAAAAATTTGAATAGTAGTGAGGGATAAATAAGTAAAAACCCCAAAATATTATATTTTACAAACCATAGAGTGTTAATATATAGTACTAACCAACTAATGAATTGTTCTTTACCACTCCATAAAAGAAGAATAAAAATAAAAAGGAGTGGTCTAGTTACAAGATATAGCACTTTGTTTTCTATTTTTATGGCAACATAAACAAATATATGTGCTAATTCTTTCACCTTAACAACAACACTCTCTGACCAACCGTCCCTAGAACAAATGGCAAAGGACTTGGTGGTTAGTATCTGAGACCCAAATTTGAATCCTAGTTGATAAACGAAGCGGTGGCGTGCTAACTATCTCTCTAAAAAAAAAAAAAAAAAAAGACAAAAAAGACAACAACACTTTGGACACATACATACCAATTACCAAGCACAAATAAGGAAAGGGATAATACCTAATATATACTCAAAAACTTCTAAAATATTTTATATATTCGTACTATTTTTTGTTTCAAATATATCCTCCATATATTTCTCCATTATTCAAAAACACCCTCATTGTTAGAACTCATTAGGTCATCTCAGATTAAACCAGAATTAAATTTGTACCGAAATTAAAAAAAATTTAAAATACCTCTTTTCTCCCTAACTTAAAGAACAACTAAGAAAAGCAGGTGATAGTAGATAGGTATCATTTAAAAAGACAAAATATCAAAATACTTTCTATATCCCTAACGTAAGGACAAATAAAAAAAATTAGTGGAGGTAGAAAAAATATATTTAAAAAGAGCAAAATAATAATTTTAAAAAGATAACGGTTAATTTTAACAATCCAATAACAAAATTTAACTCCAAATATTTAAAATATTTGAAATGTTAAAAAAGTATTTTTTTAATATTAACCTTCTAAGAGGTTAAATAAAAAAGTCGAAAATTTTTCAGAAATATATAAGCAAATTACACCTTAGATTAGCACTAACTGGCCAAAATGAGGGTGATCATGGTGAGAGATATTTATTACATACATCAAATAAAACATAGAAAGCAGGAACACACACAAAATAAGAATGATAACTCAAATTAGAACCGAAAAATGTCTTTCTGAGTTTATGCTCTGTTGATAAATTAGAACCTGTACAATGTTTCGCACTCGGTAACCATAGTAGCCAGAGTATAAAACAAAATTAAATTTTAATCAATCTTATCGACCCGTTAGGCGATAAGTAACTTGCAATCGCATGTTTACTAGTTTGTGTTTGCAATAGTCAAACAACAAGAAGAGTTATGTTCTTAAGCAGAAGCTGAAGTCTAAAACCATTTTTCAACTCCATTTGCGATTCTGAAACAAAACTAATATCAAACTAAAGAGAAAGCCCTATGTTGAAACAGTTGCAACAATGAGATAGTCTTTTAACCCGATTACGGCAATGAGAGAGATACTTCTTCTAGAATTTCTATGAAACAATTAAACCTTCGCAATTAAATCTGAAACAACAGGAGGAAAAGAGGGCTGAAAAAAGTAGTCGCAAAGAGAGGGGAAAACAGCGGGAATATGGCAACACAGAATGAGAAGAAGAGTGTAAGAGAGAGCAAATAGGCGCCAATACTTTACACAAAGGAGGCAAGAGGAAGCTAAGTAGAATTCGGACTTAAGTAGTTCGCTCCTTTTTGACCGTGCCTAGAGCCCACCACCCTGTAATTTATGTAAACCTATGGATGATCCAGATTCTACTTATATATACACTACGGAGAGTGGGTGTAGCATTACTCACTACGGACTTGCCTAATGCCACCAAGGGAAGGTGAAAATTTAACCACTATATCGGACTATAAATAGAAAAGGCATTCCACAGAACATAATAACTGCACATATTAGAATGAATTGTAAATATAGAAGGGCTGTACCCTAGAGCCACTTCAACACTACCGAAAGAAAATTTGTCAAAAATAAACATGGTGAGTAGGACTATATCTAGTACAAGGCAGAATCAGACATACACTAACTAATGAAATAGCACATTAAAGAGAGAGCTGAGCTGTTAAAAGTTGTGACAACCTATCGTTATTTCTGGTTTCATACCTCATCATCAAGTGTAGTTTCGACAAAATTAAACAGTATTCTAACTAAAGAAAGTAATAGAGTATTCCATCAAACAATAAAATATTCAAATACATTACAAAAACACTCAATCACTAAATACCAACAAGAGTTTTGATTGCGAGGTAGTGAGATCACTGGAATTAGTAGTACTAACAGGTCGGAGCACTCATCAAAGTATAAAGACTGCAAACAATCTGCCATTTCGTGGCTCATTCAATCACATAGAAAGCACAACCAAACAACGCCCTGAAGTTCAGATATCCATTCACAAAATGGTTTTACGGTTCAAATGGCGTCTATATGCTTTTACCATAAAGCAATCACAGATGCACTGATTCACTCACAGATAATAAAATTTACCAGTAGCCACTTAAGTTAACGAGAAAGCAAAATTGCAAAGTCACAACATCCTCTACGGAACAATTAGACCTAAAACTCAGATAACATTGGTTTCCATTTTGAGCCCATTTAAGAGTAGCACACAAAGATTTAAAGCCGGAGAGAGCACGCACCACTCTCAGTCGCCCTTTCTGCGGAATGAGCATCCTTCGGTGAGCCTGGCGCGGCCGCCGGTCGGCTGACACAGAACGGTTTGGCAGCCACCGCACATCACTACGGTCTGCGAGTGGCTAAACACAGTTGTTCTACAACACAATAAAACAAAAACAAATTTAATAAAATTTGTTTATACATAAATGAAGTTTATTTTGCACAAACAAGATAAAAAATTAGATGATTAACAGCAAATATATGTGAAACGAAAAACTTACATGGTGAAGCATCCTTGGCATTTAACATCCTACACATAGAGGAAACCACCGAAACAAATTACAATTAAAGCAAACAAACATCAAAAGTCTCAAATTTCCAACAAATATTGTTACCAGAAATAATATTTCAAAAAAAAAGGGGTAAAATTGAAGGGATCTCCCAACTATACGCCATTTTGAATAGATTTCTCAAACTTTTTTTTCCCATCTTTTCTGATTGGCACTCCCCAACTTTGATTTGTTTTGATTTAGGTTATTTTCATCAATTAAAATGAATTTTTTCTTCAAATCTCACGAAATCGATAATTGGTAATGGCTGATAGCTAATAAAGGTTTTAACTTTTTTAACAAATCCACAATTCAATTTAAGAAAAATAACTTAAATAATAAAAAAAATAGTAGTTAAGGAGATAAAAAAGAAAGAATATGGAAGGTCTACTTCAAATGGTCTATAGTTAAGTGTGAATCCATACGTTTTAACCAACGAAATATGATAATATATAAGAAAAGGTGCCAAATTTATGATTTAAAAAAGGGCGAAATTTACCATAAAAAAGGAATTGGGGGATTGAACGAGCCTCTTGAGCTTGTGTTTCCTCTTCTCGATCTCCGCGGGAGGGTTTAGGAGATCGACATCGTTTTGGAGAACCTAATTACATCAAAATAAAATCCAAAAAAAAAATGCCATTAACGATTTCAAAATCGGAATCAGATGATAAATTACAAAAAAAAAAAGTGAAAATTTGATTAAAAAAAACCCTCACCATTTTGTTCGAAACCCTAGGAGGCGATCGAAAACCCTAGAACCGCTTCGATCGCTGCGGCCGCAATTAGAACGGGGGAGGAGATTAAACCCTTGAACGAAGAGCTTTTATAGTCTCATTGAGCGAATGAGAGCCGCATGATCGAGGAGGCGTTTGATCTCAGCCGTAGAAGTGGGCTCCGCAAGAGTATCGAGCAAATAAAATATTTGGTGGGGATGATCACACTAATGTGAGACAACTTCATTCGCCGTTCATCAGATTAAGGCACGAATCTTAAAGCAACATGAACAGCAGATTAATGCTCAAATGGGTTAATATTTATTTGTTTCACGAAAAATGGAGGTCATACTAAAATAAATTTTTTAGACGAACTGAAATTAATAAAAAAATTATTTATTTATTTATATAACTGGAAATTATTATTTCCCACCAAATAAAAATTAAATGGAGACGATCTCCATCGTGAGACCACTCTATCTGCCGTTCATCAATAAAAGCAACGAATCTTAAAGCAACATAAATGACAGATATAGTGCTCCAAATGGATCGATATTTTATGTAAGATGAAAGATCCGTGGACTAAGTTTGTTTTTTTGTTTCACCAAAGGTGAAGTTTAGATTGAAGTATGCTATTGAACGAATTAGATTTCGGATTAGAATTATTTTTTTTCCGTTATTCATTTGTATAACTGTGGAACCAAAATTCCGCACCAAATAAAAAATTGACGGGGACGATCTCCACTGTGAGACTACTCCATCTGCCGTCCATCATGGCATCACATAAAAGCACGAATCATAAAACACTATGAATGGCAGATTTTTTGCTCTTGCTGGATCAGTATTTATGTAAGATGAAAGATTTGTAGATTAAGTTTGTTTGTTTCACTAAAAGTGAGTTTCAGATTGAAATAGGCCTTCTGACGAACTAGAGTAATAGATAAAAATTACTTTTTTCTATTATTTATTTGTATAACTGTGAAACCAAAATTTCCCATCAAACAAAAATTTGATGTGGCCGAACGATCCCCACCGTGAGACTACTTCATCTATCGTCCATCACATAAAAATACAAATCATAAATCAACATGAACGGCCGATATAGTGCCATAATAGATTAATGTTTACGTAAAATGAAATACCGGTGGACTAATATTTGTTTGTTTCGCCAAAAATGAAATTGGAATTGAAATAGGTTTTTCGATGAACCGAAAATATATATATATATATATATATATATATATATATATAAAAAAAAAAACCCCAAAAGGGTAAAATTTAAATGTTGAGAGTGGGATTTGAACCCACGCCCTTTCGGACCAGAACCTTAATCTGGCGCCTTAGACCAACTCGGCCATCTCAACTGTGAAAAGCTTTTTACATTACATTATATATATACTAAATATATTAGTGTGTTTATAAATAAAGCTTACTAAGTATATTACCAAATTATTTCTTATCAAATTGATCTTTTAAATAAAATGATATCATAATAGTTTTTAGCCCCCTTAATTTTAAGTGTTTCTCAGTTCAAATTATTGTATCTGTCATTTTTTATCAGTGCACATGGAATAGGAGTTAATATTATTTCTACATTGTTTTCTATTATATCCATCTTTTGGACAGCAATGGCGATCTCCTATTGTTCCGATGGTTAAGGCACTCCTCCAGTCGTTTTTATCAATGCACATAGCATAGCACGAGTATTAAAATTGCTACCATATTGTTTTCTATCAAATCGATCTTTTGGATACATATATATATATATATATATATATATATATATATATATATATAGAGTCCGGCTGATGTGCTATCAATAGCACGGAGTTTTCGGTGCTACCAAGTTTTCCACCGTTAGATCCACCCCTTTCATGATTTTCACCCGTTAGATCATACTATTCAACCAACCACCCATTTAACCCTAGGGGCCCACATCATCTTAACCGCACATCTCTCAATCCAACTATTAAAGATTCACATCTAATTTACTAAATATCAATGAAAACATGTGTGACTGTAGCATAATGACTTGGTGCTATTAATAGCATCAATATTTTCATTATATATAATATATATATATATATATATATATATATATATATATATATATATATATATATATATATATATATAGAGAGAGAGAGAGAGAGAGAGAGAGAGTCCAAGCTATGCTATTAATAAGACGAAACACTTGGTGCTATTAAGTTTTCCACCGTTAGATTCATCCCTTTGATGATTTTTACCCGTTAGATCATACTATTCAACCGACCACTCACTTAACCCTAGGGGGCCCACATCATTCTAACCGCACATCTCTCAATCCAATGGATATATATATATATATATATATAAATATATATATATATATATATATATATATATATATATATATATATATATATATATATATATATATATATATATATATATATATATATATATATATATATATATATATATATATATATATATATATATATATATATAATAATACTGTTAAATATAAAAATGTTTAAACACCATTCTCTAATAGTTTAAGCTTTTAGAGTACAACGGTTGTTTCACATGGATCAGAGCAGGAGGTCCTGAGTTCAAGTCATGCCAGGCTCCTAGCATATTAATTTTCTCCTATTTAATTCAAGCCCACGTCATGGGCCGACCAAGAAGTCTCGAGTCCAGACGTTTGGGGAGTGTTAAATATAAAAATATTTAAACACCGTTATCTAACCGCTTAAGCATAGGTCATGAGTTTGAGTCCCGACAGCATCTTTCTTTGCGATCTGCTTTCCTAACTTCGAGTTAGAAAATTCTAAGGTTCTTGAAATATGATCCTACGTACGAATAGCTTAAAAAAAATATGAGTGTAGAGCATTATTATCTAAAAAATTGGTTCGAACATTGGAAAACAAGAACTTGAACAATATAGTCATCATTGCTTCCACAACTAATCTTTCATGCATTCTTCATGATCCTTCCCCCCATTCATGCATTTGCTCGGAAGAAGACATGTTTTGTAGTTTTTTTCGATAACCTCCCCACATTTTAAGGGCAAAACCAAGTGCATGACTCGTCGCAATCCTCGTTTTCTCATATAAATTCCCAAGAATCCCTTTGAATTTTTGAGCATCAAACTAATTAGCTGCCTATTTGCTTTATAGCCATGGCAATAGCTCATAACTCTTTTAAAATAGTTCTATGCGCGACGGTATTCCTTGTGTTATTTGCCCTAGTCGATCGTATTGATGGATCCAATGGCTCCCTCGAACCACCAACCAACGAAGTTGTTCAGTGTGTCACTGGGTGTGGCACGAAAATAACTTCTTGTGCAACTACATGTACACAAAAAAGGTTAACGGTGGCGCCCCAATGTTTTACAAATTGTATGACTAACAACTTAAGATGCTTACTAGAATGTTTCACATTTCCTTCGATTGTTCCATTTCCACCTTAGTTTCTGCATTTTATGAGATTACTCAATTATATATAAACTGCATGTAATAGAAAAGTTTTAGTGAATAAATGGTCCGAGTTGTTCGAGTGGCCATGTAATGGTAACTTTCATTTGTTCTCCTTTTTTTCCTAAGAAAAAGAAAACTAGTGTATGTGATCAATAGCAAAAACAAGGTCACAAAAGAAGTAGATTTATGAAAGAAAAGAAAAATATTAAAATAAAAGAGGCATGTTTTTTTTTTTTTTTTTTTTTTAAAGGAAACATCAATTGGAAATTTGGAATCTATAGTTTGACTTGTTTAAATATAGCTCCCTACACCTGCTTTGACACTATTATAACATTGTATGAGTTTATTTGAGTAACACTCTTTTCATGACAAAGCGCGATTAACACAGACTTACTTAAAATAAGCATACGCTGCGATTTAGCTATTAGTCGCTATGTTATAGATTTTTGTGGTAAAAGCTAATAAAAACCGTTAAAAAATCACACAATTTAATTTATTTAACAACATTTTCAATTTACTTAAAAAAAAGAAAATCAAAAGTTGAGGGTTTCCTTTCAAAATAGCCAATTGTTGAGGGGGGTACTCCATACTTTTTCTTCACCTCCTGAAATCGGTGCCGCAAAAGAGAACGAACGGGTCTTATTATAAAATACGGCAACGAGTTATCCACCGCCGCCGAATTCAGTACATCCGTGTCAACAACCCGATAACCACTCGTCTCTTTCCTCACTCTCGCTCTCTACTCTCTCTCTCTCTCTCTCTCTCTTCGGTCGGAGGCGAACGCGAACCGAACCGGGCGGCTCATCTCGACCGGAAATGGCGAACCGGACCGGACCGGGCGGGGCGGCGGCGGAGGAGGAGGAAGACGACGACCCCGTCGTTTCCTTCCCGGAGCTCCTCCGCTTCTGCGGCCGCGCCCAAACCCTAATCGCCGAGCTCCTCCTCCTCGCGGATCGCGTCCCCTCGGAGTTCCGCGACCGCCGCTTCGACCCCGTCCTCTTCGATCTCAGGCTCGTCCCGAATCCCCGTACTCTCTCTATCATCGCGTTCGCAATCACTCTTTTTTCCTGTAATTTTTCGTAGATTTTTGGTAATTTGTAGGGATGTTATCGTTTGGTGCTTACTGAATCCCCTTCGTCTCTCTTCGTGCTCTAAATCTGTTTTTCCCCTGTAATTTTCCATGGATTTTTGGGTCATTTGCATCGATCTTATATTCTTATGCTTAAACGAGAGAAGATGTATGTTTAAACTAGATTCAAAGGGGCTACTCGCACAGTTTGATCACTCGTTTTCATTTTGAAAGGCCTATATATATACAAAATCATAGGATTTGGAAACAAATTTCTTATGGAAAATTATAGATCATTGAATTTGGTATTGCTTGATGTTTAGGAAATGGGTTTCCGAATCTTATGAAATTTCATATATAGGCTTTCGAAATGGTGTAGGTCACTCCCAACGTTTTAGCTTTTGATTTTACGACTTCCTATGTTGGATTTAACAAGCATGTAAAAAGTGAGCAACTTAAATTTCTCTCATTTGATATTCTACTCCAAATATGTACTGCATTTCAGCTCAATACAACTATTTTTTTCTAATTTTATTTTAAAGTTAGGAAGCTGCAGAGTTTGCTCTTATCAATTATGTTTCGTTTAAGGTTTCATTGTTTTTCCAGATATTTTGACTCTCCTAATGATTTTGAGTCAAGGATTGAAGGAAATGCTGAATTAGAAGCTCTAGAAGATCAGCTCCGTGAATCTTGCTCTAATTATATGCAGAGGTTCTTTAATCTGGCAAGTGGAATTGTCATTTACCATATGGAGCTCCTTAAATACCTAAATGATCTTCAGGTAAGCTCTAGCTAACTCACTAACGAAGATTTTTATTTTATGCTTTTTGTGTGTGTGTGTGTGAGGTCGGGCGCATGCGCTGCAAGCCACTTTACTACAGTTTATCATCCTATAGCAAAATTTACTCTATCGAAGTTAATTGAAATGGAATTACTCTAGTTCCATTTCCACTTGTACTTTACTATAGCTAAAGTTCTTGCTGACTCTATGTCCACCATTTGTGTGAAATTATTAGCATTTTACTGAAATCCACCATTACTAGCTAGCTATGTGATCTCTTTTAAGTTTTCCTGTTTCATTCTGCCAAGTATCTGATTCTTAGCCCAATGAATGTGACAAACATATTCATCTTTGTAACTATTGAATTGAGAGTTTGATAATCTGTGTATTTTAAGCCTATTTATACTTGGTCATTAAATTTAACTAACAAATTGAAATCTACTATCCAGGAAGGTCTTTATGTTCATTATTCACTTGATAGTGTATTGGAGAGCAAGTCTGGGTGCCAATTGCTGACAGAGTCAATTACATTATTTGCATGTCTACTGTTATTAATGGAGCACAGGATCATTGGGATTTTGCGTGAGAAGCTCCTTGTGGCACATCTACGATATGATTGTTGTTTCAATTTGCCAAAGCTAGAGGAAATATGCTCTCTCTGTCGTATACACCAGCCTAATACAGGAACCTTAAGTCATACGAGTGCTTCTTCATTAACCTCTGATATTCTTTCCGTACAAAAGCCAGAGATCCTTTTTGCAAGATTCCCCTTTCCTAAACTGGTGGTTGATGCTATTATATCTTGCTTACGGGGAGATGACATGTACAATAACATTCACCACTATCCGGATCCACAGCATCGGACTGTGGCTTTGTCTTTACAGGGCGGACGTTTGTACCTGCTGTTATTTTATTCTACCGACTTTTTACATAATGGTCTTGTTATGCGAGAGATTGTCGATAGGTTCTTTAAGGATAATTGGGTGGTTCCTATATTTTTGCATTTCTCGGTAGATTTATTTGTCTCATGGGATGCATATAAAGAAGCAAAAGCTGCATTATCCTCTTGTCTTTCGCCCAATTTTATACGTGATTGCTGCCTCCATCATTGTTCTAAGGTTGATATCATCCTTGGCAAGTATTAAGATTTTTTGGAGCATTTTATAGGATATTTACGTATAAGGCTACATACCGAAATTTTGTTTCCTTGTCTTCTTGTAAATGTACTTGACAATGTACCCCCTTCTTGCTCCTTTATGGTTCTCTTTTGCATATATATTCCCCTCAAAACACATTCATTAATGTGTATATTTTTTCAAAAATGAAAATTCCACCTATGGCCTGAGAATTAACTCATATTTGCATATATGCTTATGCTCATTTTTTTTCTTTGTTAGAAATGTATTGGAGATTTAAAAATGACTGTTATATCCATTTACACCAATGCTCTTCAAAGTCGGTGAGGGTTTGGTTCCTAAAAGTTGATTTTAGTTTTTAAAATGGCATTAACGCAGAAATGAGGACAAGTAAGTGCATCTTCAAGCCTTACGTTTAGAGGGGCATATATCCAAATGTAACATTACAATATCTGCAAGGGTATAAGTGCAAATACACATTTTTAAAGGATATACATTCAAATATATGTGTTCAGGAGATATGTAAAATTCCATTAATTGAACTCAGATTTTTTTTCTCCCTAATTCTACACATCGTTTTCTTCATTCAGTTTGTTCTTCTCTCTTCCTTTCTCGTAGTCTTACTATTATCACATATGTTTATCCTGCAGGTTACACATCTCTTGTCTGAGTTAGGCTCCAGTCTCTCTGATGGTGCTTTGAAGAAGGATTATGTCCTGGATAACTCTCAACATCTTATCTCCTTTATAAGAAATTGCAATATTACTCTGCGCTGGCTTTTGCTTCACAGAATTGTGAGCCCTTGTTCTTATGCTCTTTTTTTTTCCTTTTATTGATGTCATAGTTATTTAGTGTAACTGTAGATATTTTCTTTATGTGCATTTGTAGGATCTAATCTAATAGTAGACTAATGATTTTATAGAGCAACGACAAGAGGTCAAGGGACATAGTGACTTCTATAGGGCTGGCGCAGCAAGTCGATGATGATAGCTTATTACAACTCCTGCTGAAGGCTTCTCAAGTGATTTTTTATTTTCATAGGAACTTCTTTCACCAATAAATGTTATGCTGAAATCTTTTATTTGGATGTTTGTTAGTGACTTTTAAATATTCACACTCCACAGCTTGAATTTGAAGTGAAATTTCTTTATGATGAACTTTTGAGAACCAGAGAAGCTTTGTGGTGCGAGAAGAAACGCTGTGCTTCTGAATGCATGGAAGACTTATGCCGGAACCACTTTGGCACTTGGGTATGTATTGGCTTTTTCATGGCAGAAGCAATCTATATATTCTATTCTTATACAGCTACTATGTACAGTTTAGGTATTTGGAATATTATTAACACTAACATTCTGATCCAAAAAACAGTGTTCAACAACCACTCCAATAATTATATATTATATTATTTTGCCAGAAGTAAATTTCCTTTGTTCTCATCTTTAAGCCATTGTGCAACAATGCAAACCAAAGCAACTTTGTGTAAATTATCATCAAATGGCAGTGTAAGAACCTACTTACTCTTTATATCAGTACCGCTTACACAAAATAGATCATGTGTCAATTAATTGATATTTGCTGTTTATGTAGGCTTCATCATGCAAATTCAAGAACAAGAGCCTGAAAGACTGGTTTGATAAGTTGTCACTGGAGGTGAGTGAATCCTGTTTTGTTCAATTTGATTCAAATTAGCTAGTGCATTTTTCGAGATTTCTTGTAATATACTCTGAAACTACATTTTCATCTTGACAAACACTGCATACTTGCTAATTTATTGGAAAATAGAAACAGGCAATAGTTTGGATCTGGTGTAAGAAAAACTGATGCATTTTGGTCTTGGCAACTTGTTTGTGGATTTTCTGCTAAGAAAAATGGATAATTTTGATGCTCGTTTTACACATATGACTCAAATTTGTCATTGTTCTTGGCAACCTTACAAATGTTGGCATTGCATCCATGTGAGAAAGTCTTGCATTTGAGCTGGTGTGTCACCAATAGTTGCTAGTCTAAGGGACGACATTCTTTTCGTTCTCTCTCTTTCTCTCTCTCTCTCCGATGTTGTTCCTGCCAGTTTCTTTTCTTATTCTAGCATAAGAGTCCTGAGAACTTTTCTGTTTTTTAAATCTTCATAGGGGCTATTATTTTGTTTCATATGTAATACTATCCCTTTTCTCTTATTCTTAAATAACTTCAGTGGTTACAAAGCCATCTTATTCTGAATTTTACTCGTGATCAATCATTAATGTTCATCTTTTGCAGATTCAGTCACTAAATTATACTGGACATGGAAGCTCTGGGAGAATAATCTATCGTGTAATATCTTCAATTAAGGATATTGAACAGCTTGATCAAGTAAGTATCTGTGCCCTCTCATTATAGTTAATGTTACTGAAATAGGACTATGTATTTGTAGTTTCCATGGTGTGAAAGTAATACAAATGTAAAGCTGTACATTTTTCTTTTCAATTGTTGTTGTATTTCCAGATCCAGGTTATTTAATATACAATTGTTCTCATGATTATTTCTCGTTAGGTACTAACATAGCCTTCTTTGACGAAATATTTATAGGTTGAAGAAAGTTTGCAAATCAAACATGGGTTATCCAAAGTTCAGAAGTCTCTCCATGATATGATCAAAATTCTCAATTTAGATATTGATGCTATGAGGGTATTCTCTGTGGTAAGTCTAGGATCCTTTTTGTTTGCCATAACTTTTACTAGATTAACATGCAAGGGCCATTTTGGAAAACCTTAGTGGTGACGAATATAATGACAATGCACAACTATCAAGTGCTATCACGTATCAGAAAGCTCCTTCATTTTCCTTTTTGTGTTTCATGAACTTAGGGCTATAAGGACTCATAGATCATATTTGACTCCTAAGAAAAAATTATCCGCAGAAACTCCTAGAATAGTGTTGGGAAGTTGGGCACGAGGACGAGAAAGACCAAGCTTGGTACAAGGACAGATAACCAAGCTCAATCAGCCTAGAACCTCATGCCACGCGTCTATACTTTTAGCTGCTGTGTTTTTGTTGATTAGACCACTATAATAATGAGGACCACCATATGAACAAGTTTATTTTCTTTATTTATTTTTTAATTTAGGACTTGCTTGGACTGGCTAGAGCTTCTGTAAATGTGCTGTTTGAGCAGAGATCTTCAAGAAAGCAGTAACAACTTTTAATTAGAATCTTTTGGCAGCTCTCCTAGTTGCAGCAAAAGCAAGAGCTTCTACTTTTGGTTTAGAAGCTCATATTCGTCTTCTGCAACAAGGAAACTATAGAGCTAAGGGTTTTTATTTGTCAAGTGCCTATTTGCTACTTTTCGAAGTAGAAAGTTGTTCGAGAAGTCGGACTACATAGGCACACAATTGGAAATTGAAATAGGATGAACTTACTCTTGAGATATATCCAGCTTGCACGATTGCTGTTTTGTTATATCTTTTGGAGTTTTTGAGCACTATTGGTGTCTTGCCGTTATTAACATTTACAATAGAATGTCATGTCACCATAAGAATGATACGAATGCAACCAAATTTTGAATATGTGGTCAGGAAAGCTTAGTCTAGTTGCAGTAGTTAGGAAGATTTTGAGTTATTGTTTTAGGTTAAGCTATTGTTTGCAGTTAACTTTTTTAAGAATCTGATGAGAAAATTATGGTTGATGAGTCTTTCCCTTCTCAGGTTACAGATGCTGTATATGCTTGGGGATACATTGCAAAATATGATGAACTTTTGAAGAAGAAGATTAAGCAAGAATCATCAACAATGCTGATTTTGCATGCCTTATTTCTTAAATTTCAGTCATTTCTGAAGGTACCGCTACAATGGATAGAGCAGTGCCAAAGGTGTGCCCAGCAATCCCTTCCTAATTTGGCAATTTGAAGTTAATTGAGCTTTTGGTTGCAATCAAACACTCGAGGGCATTGACTAACCATACGGAAAATTACTTTTTTGGTTTTTACTAGCTGTTTAGTTGAACTTCCATCAATCTTAACCAAGGATTTAAGTGTCCATCGACACGGCCTATATCTACCATGCCATATCGTGCCAACAAGATAACGGCACGGTACAGTTTCCGTGTTGATGGCACATCTCAAAACCCTCTGTTCTTTAAATCAATTAGTAATTTTTTCAAAAAAGTTCAAAAGTGTCGGCACATACGAATTTTTTGTGACTGGCACGCATCGGCACGGCCTAGCATGCACCGTGCCGGCAAGTTTCCGGCACGACCACATGCCACGGCACTTAAATCCTTGATCTTAACTGAATCAAGACTATGTAGTGAGTATCAACTTCGGATGGTTTGTAAGTTCTGATAGGATTAGTTATGGATGTTGGTGTCTTCATATTATCTAGTCTTGCTTGACATGTCTAAGAACAAGCGTAGCCCATTTTATCAATGCTCACGGTTTCAAAAAAGAATGTGCAAGTATTATAGTTGTGGGATACTATGGTGATAATTTTCAAATAGAGAGGTGAAATCTTGTAGACAGACTGATCCATCAGATCTTATGTAAATTTATCAAAATGCCAATTTATTAAAAATGTCAATTTATGGTGTTAGTTTACGTTGGATTTTTTTTTTGCTTTTCTATCACCATGACTTGCAGCGAGGATCTCCCCTATGTCTCGAGATACTATTCCTCAGAGTATGCTGTTAGGATTTTCACCATTCTGGAGATTGTTCCTGTGAGTTTTCTGCTCTAGATAACATATAAAACACTGTTCTTCCAGTACTTCAATTGCTTCTAATGTGATAGTAATCATATCTTTGCTTGAGAAATTATAGTTCTATACACCCCTACAAAATTATCTATATGAATGTTTCCCAGCAAGTTTGAATTTTTGCATATGCCCTTTCAAAACTTTGTTCCTTACATATATGCCATGTGCTTACGGAATGCACGTCTCGAAAAGAACTTTTTATAGTGAAAACGACTATTCATGAATTGGATGTTGCGAACTTATCAAGTACCTTAAGATAAGTAAGTAAGAAACTGTGCTTTTGAAGGACAGCTATGAAAATTTTTGAGTCTACAGGGGTAACAAATAATTGATTTTTCAGGAATGTATATGAACAAGCCTGTCTTAACTTTGTTATGCTATAGTAAGTATATGAATTTTCTTTTACTCATTTCAGGTTGTGTTGCTTGATATATTTAATGATAACTTACAAGCTCAGCATCCATTTCACCTAGTAAATCGTATTGACAAGGATGCTTTTGAAGATTTTATGCAGGTATGTACTTGACAAGATAATTTGCATTTCTTCCGTAATAATTTTTATCCTATTTGGGCAGTGCAATAGACTTAATATTGTTCTAAAGGTTACTCAAAGTGCTACTGATAAGTCTATTGCTGTTGCTTCTGGGAATCCTGTTTTTCTAGTTACAAACCCACCCACCCCTACACCGCCCCCCCCTGTTTTCATTTTGCAGATGTAGTTTTTTCATTTGTCAAATTCGGTATATAGATGCATAGTGATTAACCTTATTTATGCCATCCATCATCCACGGTCATCAACTTTTCTTCCTTTCCCTCTCTCCCATTTTTGTTTTGTTTTTTGTTTTTGTTTTTGTTTTTTTTTTCTTCAGTTGGGGGGGTTGGGGGAGGGGGTGCGGAGCAAGCTTTCTTGATGGGCAGTAGATTTTGAATTTCGTCAGCTTGGGTTAGTTTTGAAAGAAAATCAAACTAAGCAGCAATTATTGGACCAAAATAAGCTGAACAATTGTCAGAACAGAAAAAAATGAATGAATTTTTACATTTTGTTCAGTTCAATTGTTTTGGGCCCACACTGTTTTGTACTCCAAAAGTAATGGACCTATTGTTCATTATCAGAAAGTTCTAGGTTAGAGCCATTGTGGAACGGATGAGTGAAAACAAGAAGTCTTGTCAAAAATCTTGACCAACTTTTGGAAATCAAGCTTTAAGTTTTTGTTTTGATTTGTCTTATTTGGTTCTTTGGGTGTCTCTTCTACGAACAGAATAATTTTTACCGATCACATTTCACATTTATGATTCAGATAGAAGTATAATAGCCATACTAATGTTTGTTTGTTTTCTATTTATGGCTGGTTTGTACTATTCGTGCTGCAGTTGGATACACAACTCAAGCTAGCAAGGCAAGCTGGCAAATTGTCTGTTATTTCCAAGGTAATTTTTTACAATACCCCATTTTTACCTTGTATCCCGAATTTCATGTCCAAGTAGTGTTGGAAAAGGCTGTTTAGTTAATCATGTCCAAGTAGTGTTGGAGAAGGCTGTTTAGTTAATCAGGTCACAAGACATTACACACCCTATGGGCCAGCTAATACTATTGTGGTCTATACAATTGGTAAAAGGTTCTGTTAGAATGCAATTGTCGGTACTACTAATTTGGGAGGCAAATCTCTTGCTTCTCTTCCTGTGCTTAGAACCTGGAAGAAGCTCATAATATTTTCAGATTTATAGTTAATGCTTTCTAGTATGTGAACCATGTCGTGTATTAAATGGTGATAAATGTTGATGCAGGGGATAGTGATCATGTCAAGGAACCTAAATGGCCTCATCAATTTGGTATGTGTTTCTCTCTCCTAAACTTCTAGAGAATGTTTTTGCTGTAAGTAATCTATAAATATGGTCCCACCCCAACTCATTGGTTGAAACTTCGTCGATTTGTTATTTTGGCATATTTAATATATCAAGCACTTCAACTGAATTGTTTAAAAGTTGTCATTTTCTTTCCTTTTTCTTTTACTTTGTTTTTCTTCAAAAATTTGGATAACCTATAAAGGCAACAGTAATTCACTTAATCTTCACTTCTTATGACTAGAATAATCTGCTTGACCTTGAGCCAACTTGAGACCGCATAATTTACGGTCTGTTTCCTTGAGTAATTGAAGTTGTAGGCCCTCACTTGTCATTGCACATATTATGAGCTTCACATCCAGTCTTATTTAGTTGTGCAATTTTTGATTGGCTAATTTTAGCGTTCAAGTTCCCATATTTATTTAACTTTTCCTTTAAAGGACTTACGGAACTGGTTGGAAGAGAATGTACGGAAGGAACTATCAAGGCGGCTAGAAAGCAAGCTGCAATCCCATTTCTTGCCTCATGGTATGGATCTACAATTTCAGCCAACTTTGGATTTTTTAATTGTTAAAATTACTTATTTTTTCTTCATGTGAACTTGATCCTCGAGTAAAAGTACAAAAATAAATCACTTACAGTCCATATCATACATCATTTAAGCCTTCAACAACAATAGGGAGCAACCTAGAGCATTACGTAAAGATGAGAAGGCTTATAAAAGGAAGTGACCAAGGAATTTGCCATTTAAGCTATAAGGCCAATTACTGGGTTCAGTCTTTGTTATTGACCATTGTTTTCTATTTAGGTCCATGTAACTTAGAAGCAACCCTTCAGAATGTTCTTTTGACATGAGAATGGTCTAGAATATGGAGACAGAGTGAGACTTTATGATGATTAGTTTCACCTGTTTTATTTGTAATTTTTTGAGATTAATACAAGTCTTATCTTTGGGAAATAGATGTATTTATCTGTTAAGTTGCATTTTTGGAAAAAAAGAAGAAGCATTCAACAGCATTTTCTTGCATAACAAAGTAGTGCATATAGTTAATGTTCATCTATATTATGTACTTTCAGAAATAAACGAACAATTTTTATCTTGTGGATCTTCTTGCTCCTACAGCTGGGCGTGACGATTTAGAAACTAATCTGGTGACCTTATCAACTTTTATCCTTTCCCAGTTGCGAATGATGGAAACCTTACAGGTACTTATCACTATATCTCCGTTTTGATAATATGCCCTGATCTGTTGTTTTCTATTAAAATTTTTATTAGTATCTCTATGCAATGCTTCTTGCTTACAAAAGATTTTGATGCAAGACTAAAGTCATTTTACTATAGCATTGTGTAGCTCTGATACCAATTGATGCAAATTAGAAGCTGGAATAAAATTGTTTGATGTTATTGGGCCAGCATTTTGGCACCACATAGTTAAACCCTTAAATCCTCTAATTTTGGAAGAAATAATGTTATTATACTTTTACAGGACGTACTTCATATTCATGGGAGTCATATCTGGGAAGAAACTTTTACTGAACTACTGAATCGGTGTGCTCGGAAAGTATGCCATAGATTGATTTATTTTTATTTTTCATTTTAGTCTTCCTTTTCTATCAATATGATTTTTTAGCTTAATCTGTGATAGTATGCCCTTCTTTCTCATTTGTGTGCATGTACAGGAACAAACTGAAATTGTGAGACGAAAGCAAGAATCCAAAATTTCAGTTGCAAAGTTGAATGACTTCTCTAAGTCAACGACTTTTTGGTAAGTTCTACTGATATCTTTCTTTTTAGGTAGAGATATTTACATGTTCAGTCTTTCAAAATTACTATTTAGATATCTATCCCTTCAATATTGTAAATTTCATAAATTTCCTTGAATATAGAACATTGTTTTTACAAAATTCCTCTCTTTAGAAAACTTTCCTAACAAAAACCAACTTCTTGAAATGAATCAGATGGCTCCCTAACTTAAGATAAGGGTGGGCACTTCAAGAGGGCTATGTTTGAATACGTGGACTTTACAGGGATCTATATAAATAGATGATTTTGCAGGTTAAACCATGTACGGTGTCGATCATGTTATAAACCATGTATAATGTAATTTTCTATTATTAACACTTTCCAGGACATTTATTGCACCAAATGTTTCAGTTAACGGATCCCTCACGATCAATGTATATAGAGCCTATGGTTGGTTGGTGAGTATCATTTTGGATGGGCTTGTCATCCACTTCATTGGGTAAATTTTGAATGATATATCAGTTCTGTAAATGATCCTTAGTTGTTAGCATATTGCTTATTAAAAGTTGCTCATTAGCACATACAACTTACAAATGTTAAATTGCATATATGCACATCCCAATTACCAGTTGTGCTCAAAACGGATTGGAACTTTTTCAGTTTCAATTTCTATTGGTGGCAGTCCAAAACTGTGGTCTAAACCAATCTGATGTTTAAAAATTTCAAATTTCAACTACATTGGCTCTAAAGCAGGCTTAGTTTTAGGACATTGACATAAATTAGCTAAAACTAGCTTTTAGTTTGGTTCATTCACGGGTCCTTAAAACTTATTTTACTGTATTTTTACTTGCTTGATAGGCACCAACTTCTAAGATGTTAGCAGGAGGATTCAGTTACAACTAAAACATTTCTCTTTGTTTTTTTTTGTTTTAATAATTTGGATGCTACATTTCAACCAAAGTTCAGTAATTACAGTGAAAACTATCAACACTGCCAAAACCTGCAACTTAAGGTGCCCGAACAGAAACCAATATCACAAACCTCATAGCCACAATAATTTGGATGCTACATTTCAACCAAAGTTCAGTAATTACAGTGAAAACTATCAACACTGCCAAAACCTGCAACTTAAGGTGCCCGAACAGAAACCAATATCACAAACCTCATAGCCACAATAATGTACACATTGGGTTATATGCATAATATTGAAAGCTCAGAGTAATAGAGTTGAAGATCGATTTTCACTTGGATATATATTTGCCAATAAGAGCTGCATGAAGTTTTCTATTCAAAGATACTTCACCTTTTTGCTTTTTATCTACTTCTCTATATTCCTGCTAATTCTAGTGTTTTTTGATATATAAATTTTTTCGTTCTCCTCAGGTTTGATGCAGAAGGCCGTGAATTGCTTGGGTTGCACTTTTTTAATCTACTTGAGTCAAGGTTATCTCAAGCCTTCTTACTTCAATAATCGACTTATTTTATTTTCTTCCTCCTTGCTGATTGTGAACTTCTAATGTCATGCCCTCTTTCCTGTAGTTGATTTTTTTATCAGGTATTTGGTATGGTGTATAGTTTTTTGCAATTGCTGTTTTAACATCTCATGATCTGTAGTCCCAAGTGCAACTAATCTTGTTTTACGATACATACATTTATTATCTACAACCCTACATTCATATTTAACAATGTTGTCTATAATGGTTTTTTTGGTCGCTCATTTCAATTCGTGGCATTCTTTGGGCATTTTCTGTCTAAAGAACTGCTAATGGAACAAAAATTGTGGCTGTTTACACCTACCGGTGAACTTAAATTTTGATGGCCCTATTAGTTTCAAAAGGCTTGTCTCTTGGTAATCGTGAGAAGAGTGTGCGCATGTTATGTTGAGGCAATGTTGGTTGGCAACCTCATATCCCAACTTGTCATTGAAACAAATTTCTTATTTTCCTTCCCTTTAGCCCAAAAGTTCATATTTTCTCCTTTGTTTAAGTTGTGATTTCTTCAGCAGTTTATTTATTTATAATTTCGTTGCAAGTATTCATACAGTTACTCTTCTTTAAGGGCTAATAGCTTTTATTTTATTTTATTTTTCACTGTGACATGATTTTTTCTGCATTATGACGTGATTTTTCAAGTGAATTAGTCAATGGGCTACATCCTTCAGTGTTGGACAGGTTGGCTTGGCCATTTTGGACTCTCTATTAGCTTTACTCATAAAGGAGAATCTAGAACTTACATTGAAGAGCTTTCATGTTTTGGTGAGTAAAGCAACAGCGTACCACCTTATCCTTTTCCATTATTTATTTCTTATTGATTGTTACTCGAAGGAATGGTATCCTTGTGCAAAATTGCCAACTATCAAGTGAACTTACGAGTGCAATAGATGCATGACAAGGTTTTACTTGTCAAGGCATGAACCTTGCTGCTCAGGGTTTGGCACACTGCTCAGTGCTGTTGGATTGGGGACCGCTCGTCGGCACCATGATACAATATTTTTGTAGTTCCCTTACTTAGTAAGAGATAAGTATTTCCCACCTTCAGGATGAGTCGACTCACAGTAGACTAGTATTATGGAATTGATAATATGATACTGTAGAAGGACGATCTAGATACAACAAGCATATATTCAAAGATGGGATGTATTTGCTTGCTGACTTTCCTGCTAGTGTTTTATGAGTACGAGTCGTTTGAAGACGCACTGAACAGGTTTTTCATCAAAGTTCCCCTAGAAGCTTCTGCGTTACAGAAGAAGCTGAAGCTTAAATTAAGCTTCTGCCTAGGCAAAGGCTCCAGAGTTACAGTCTACCAGATGAATGTTCTAGACTAAACCAGCTGTACTCAATCGGGGAGGCTAAATAGGCACTTAGTTCATTATTTGACTTGTTGGTCTGCATCAGGACCATTTCGATTTCCTACTTGATAGCATTCCTTTTTATCGCAGTTGGATTCTAGATGCAAGGAAGAACTACACAAGCTTGATGAGTTTATGGGGCCTCCTACATCCATTCCTTTGCTGGGTTTGTCATTGTACAATCAGATGGTAAGAACTACTACTCCGGTGACAATTACATGCAATAGTCATAACTATGACAAATAATATTAGCATAGGACCTAACTTTAACTTTTATTTCCATTATTTGAAACTTCTCTAGAACTATTTTTGTTTTTCTCTTTTTCTATATCACTTTATCATGGTACAATATAGTTCATCTGTAAGTTTGATTCTGTTAAAATTTTCTTTTCTTGAATGGTTGATGATAAATCTAGCGAAGCTTTTGCATGTAGTTTATTGTTTGACTTTTTTTTTGGGGGTTTTGTATGTGCTAGGTCAAGATGTTTAATGTATCATGGGAGCACTTGGCTGAGCTCTTGGCAACTATTGGACGGTTACAGTTATTACGCTGCCTGGTTTCTTTTAAGTTGAGGTCCTCATCAAAGGTATTAGATTAGAATATTTAACTTTTTGCACCAGTCGAGGTGAAAATATAAGGAGCATAATTTGAATCGTTATCTCAACAACTCGATCAATTTTATGAATATTTTTCACTTGAGAATAGTGATAGTGGATTGGAACATAATCCTACTTCATAAGTCGATGGAAATAAAGAATACTAGTAAGAGGACTAAGGATATCAACAATTGTTGATCTAAATGTGCTCCTTTTTAGTTAAAATGTGATCACTTAATTTGGCTTGCCTTAGTTCAATGCTAAGTAAAGTCAGCTATACGAATCCCAAAAGCAGTTTAGTCAGATTTGTCCCATGGGCTATCTCCTTTATAATCTTAAAGTCTTTTACCGAGTCACTTAGATCTTCACTGAGGAAAGATGTCGTGGCAATATGTCTACATTTACTCATCGAAGAAATTACCGGTTAGTGCTTAGATACACTTTTCCAGTTGACGACTTTTCCTTTTGAGAATGTTAGAAACTAATCGACTCAGATATAGAGCTGCTTCTGGCCTGTTGATAATTATGTTAATGTCTCGACTTTCCTCAGGTGAAGAAACAAAGAATATCAAGGCAATGAAAATGGATAGAACTGCTGTGAAGTAGGGCAAAGTCTTAAATTTTTTCATCAGGGAATAAGGTCATGAGGCCTACTAGCTGGCATTAGCCCTGAGCGAAAAAAGAGACGACCTGGTTCATTACTCTGGGCTGTGCCTCTAAGCCAAGGGCGAGAAAATTTAGGCCTGTCTCGAGTCTCTAATATATTTAGTAGATCGCGTAGTCCAGTTTTCTTTAAAATCAACATGGCCTGGTGCAGCCATTTTGGACCTGACTTGCGCCTAGATAAATCTCAAGGCAAGCAATTCTCTCTTGATCTACGACCGTGACCCTAACCTGAATCTGGCCCGGCCCAGGATTTGTTAAGGTCTAGCTGGCAACTTTGGTATAATTGGGATGGTATATTGTCATGCGAAATGAATGGCCCTGCTTCCTTTCTGTTCTTCTGTATTTATCTTTTATTACCCTTCTTATACCGGAGTAAATTTGAGAATTTTTAGATATTTCCTATCAGTCTACTTTGATTTTGCTTCTGTATTACATCTGGAAATGAATCTCGTTTGTTAAGCTGCATAAAAAGTATATGTTTTTATTTAATTATTCTTTTCAGATCAAGGCCGATCTTGTAACTTCTGCCACTGAAAACTTGATTACTTCAGTTTCTTTGCAGAGAGAACGGATTCTAGAGGTTTGTAAAGATAAACCATATTCATTATGTTGTATGCGTATAATAATAGTATACATGAATTACCTCGTAGCATCAATTTGGCAGTGCTTAAAAGATGAAGAAGAGAAGGATTCAACAGTTCGAAACTTTCTCCATTCATTGTTTGAGCAGCAAAGGCTGTGCGGTTTACAATCTCCTCTCCGATCAGTCTACATGTCGAAAGATCCGCCAACTTGTTTAAGCAGATTTGCTTCTGTTTTCTCAATATCACAGGTTCCTTTTTATCTTATTCCATCACAATTACCATTTGTTAGCCTCATTTTCCTAAAATCAGTTGAAGTTACTTCACTTCTTGGAGTTTATTAAATTGAAGCAAAACTGTTTTATATCCTTCGAAGTTCTACGGGAAATCGTTTATAACAAACCGGCATAACCTCTGAAAGGATTCTTAGTTAAAACTCCTGTTACTGGTACGACACTGGCTATACTTGCTAGGTTAATTCTTTTAAACTTTTTACTTAATTTATGATTTTGCATCCAGTTATCACGATACGTACTCGATGTTCACCTGGGCACTTTGACCAGTAAATTGAAGAAGTCGATTGTTGATTTCTCTCCTCTGGTAAGTTCCTCCTTTTGTTTATTACTAGAAGTAGTCGATAATCCGCAAATTTCTCCTGCAAAATATTGATGTTCTATTGTGATCATAAGTAGCAATCCCCGAATATGCGTCTCTTTCTTTGTTCTGTTTTTTTTAACTAATCTCAGCCTCTATGAACTGTTGAGACGATTTAGGCTATACAATTCTGGTTATTGTATGTCGAAATCCCTCTTACAATGTGCGTGAACAATTCTCATATCACTGAATTTAGCTAGAAAGAAAAAAAAAAGTATCGAAATATCCTAGTATCACATCGTCTTAAGAACAATAGTGTTGGCTATGACAATGCCTTAAGAAAGTGCATTAATTTCCAGGTGATCGGGCTCGGAACATTTCTTAGGCAATTTCATGCTTCCTATATCACCCAATACGCGCAGGTACGTTAATAAGTGCCCTATAATGATTACCTCATGTATGTGTGGTTATGCATTACAATTATATGCTTTTTCTTCGTCGAAATGCAGTTCATGGGTCAATACATACGGATAGCAGTAGCGACAGCATCAGATTCTGGCTCTGAAACTCAGAAAGGATCTGTCGATTATGCATCCGAGGTTTCGCCTCGTCCTATCAACTTTTTCCTGTCGAACTCATACTGTTTCCTTTTAAATTAGCAATTTGGTTTACAAAACTACAAAACATTTTACTTATTTTTTACATAGTAACTTTGTTTCCCAGGTTTTAAAGTCCGCGTTTTGGCTGATGTTCTTCGGCAAATACATGGAAATCCCGAGGGAGTTAATAGAATCTTGCTTGCCTTCTTCGGTCCTCGCTATCCTTCAAACTTGAATAATTCAAAATTTTCGTCATTTGATCTCCGATAAACGCGAAGAAGATGTGCTCTTGGCCATGATCCATCGGCGAAATAACAGCAAATTAAAAGGATTTTTCTGTTTTTTTCTTGGGATCTAAATAGAAAATGCACAAATCAGAGGATGATATTTTTTAGTGTTGTAATGAATTAAGATTTTTCTCTTTTTTTTGGTTGTTTTTTGTTTTTTGTTTTTGTTTTTGTTTCCTTAGCAAGGGAAATCTTATGTTTGTATTATTTGTTGTATTGGAAGAGAAATAAAATAAACTTGATATGTGCAAAAAAAAAAAAAATTCACTCTCTTTTCAATTTTTTTTTTCTGACTCTTAATAGTTTTTTGTCTTTTTGAGTGAAAAAAAAAAACTCTCTAGGGAACAAAACTCTTTGCAAATGTACCAAAATTGTAAATTCCAAATGAATGTGGGTTATTTTTGCAAAGAAATTTTTTTTTAAAAAAAGAAAAAGCTTTTGAAATTAACGCTAGTGTTGATGGAATTTTTTTTAGTGTTAAGAGCAAATATGGATAATTTTTGTTCTTTTAAAATTAGAGGACGATTTTCATAAACTCCTTTTGCCGTATTAAAGTTGTAACATTTAAATTTAAATATAATAATACATTATTGTTCTATCTCGCCGTCTATCGCGTGATGACACAAATCTCAAAGTTACGTGAATGGTTGATGTGGCCGTCTCACTGGGGAGACCATCCTCACTGTTTATTTATTTATTTATTTTTTACTTTTACTACACCAGTCACTTTTTTAAGTACTATAGTGTAAAAAGACTATAGCAGAGGGAGCATTGCGTAATTTGTCCCTCTATTGGGAGCTAAAAAAAATTAAAATTAATTACTTCCTCTTATCCAAAAAAATACAAAAAAGAAAAAAAAAACCCGACCGGGTTCGGTTCGCTCCATTGCCGACCCCTAAACCTGTCGAAACCCTAAACCTAATCTCTCTCCCTCACTCTCTCTCTCTCTCTCTCTCTCGAGGTAGGGTTAGGGTTTCGTGTAGGGTTTCGGTTTTTGTTTGTTCGTTGTTTCCCCAATTCCCTTTGTTGTGTAAATTTTTGTGATTTGCTTAGCTTCTGTTGCAGAGGCTCCGCAACGCGCTTTTCCGAAGCAAGCTTCTAATGGAGGCTTCTGAAGGGCGGTACGGATTTCAAATTCACCTCTTTGATTCTTAAATTGGAAAAAAGAAGAACCCTAAAAAGCTTCAGTTTATCCGAAATCTGATTGTTTTTTAAATGCCAGAAGAGTTTGATTTTGCTTGGAAAGGTTGTATTTTTCTGAAGCAAATTTGGCTTCTTTTTTTTTTTTTTCTTTGGTTTAAATGTGCTTAGGAGCTTATGTAGTAGTAATGTAACTAATGTTATTGTTATACTACTTAATTGGATCTTAAATATGTAATTTTTGGGCAATTCTGGGTGTTTTAGTTACAACCCGGGGCCGGATTTTGAAGAGGATGCGAAGGCGCCGCTCCTTGACATCTCTTCATCGGACTCGACTGAGCTTTGGCTCATTCAGTGGCCCATCAATCAAGTAATGCTAATTGTCCTTAATGTGCTTACGAATATATCTTTATGGGTTTCTATGTTTTATATAGGGATTGTAATGTTTGCGTCGTATTACAATGCAGTTACAGCCCTCTGATTTCCACGGGAAAGAGCTTTCGCTGAAGCTACACCGTGATGGGCAGTTGGGAAGCTTCGAGAGCTCTTCTGGTGAGGATGGGTTCTAAGAATTTTATTTTAAATGCTTCCAACTTTAGTTTCAATTTCTCATGGATGTGTTCTGTTGAGTATATATTATGGCGATAAATTTGCTTAAGAAGCTACTTGTAGGAATAACGAATTTCTGGGATGATTGTGAAACCAATGCAATAGTGTTGGTCGATTTAGTACCTTCTTTACCTGGTTTTTGAAGTAGCTACTTATCTACTCATTCGGTTGCTTGGCAAACGGAAGCCTAGAAATTCTGGCTCCAGCATAGCTGAGATTAGGCCGTAAAAGCAGAAGCTTCGATTTGAAACTTACACTTTGAGCTTCATAGCCGAGTTGTAGTGAGAAAAACTAGTAGGCGTTCATTGAAATGAGCCCTATTCAAAACCACTTACTAAAAGCTCCAGTAGGCCAGGCTGTAAGTGCCTGTTTGGCGTGGATTCAACTTTTGCTTTTATGTGCATTCACCTCTATTAAGGTGTTTGGCAAACAAAAAAGATGGCAGCTTTTGCTGTGGCGGGAAGCAGAAAAGTGATTTTTAGGTCCAAAAGTAGAAGCTCCAAACTGGAGCTTCTCATTTAGAAATCTGTTAGGAGGATTTCTAAATAGTTCTTCTCTGAGAGTGTTATGCAGACAATAGTTCATTGAACAGCACTATGCCTTACAACAGGACCAAACATGCCCTAAATCTTAAAGAAACCAAACGACAGAAAGGGTCGAGAAAAGAGAGATTAATCCTCTTTATGATGACAGGGAAATCTTATGAACTTATCAGCTTCCAAGCCCAGGAACCAGATGCAGCCGTCTTCCTTTCTTCAGGATCAGAATCGAAAGTTGGTACGTATTCTTGGGAATTAATACTCAGGCAAATGAGTTATGATTATATATCAACATTTTAGAAGAATTTTAGATGGCCATATGTCTGTGCCTTTTTTGAGGTTTTTATTTCCATTTAGTGCAAGCATTCGATTAACTTACTTGTTACCACATTTTGGTATACGAATGTGCTCAGTGTATGACATTTGCATTATATTTCAATGGTATTGTTAAAGAATGTGAAACAACCGTTGCTTTCCAAATGCTTAAGATACCATAGAATGGTGTTTTTGTATTTTTATATTCAACAATCCTCGTCACATGAGACATTTTGATAGGCCCAATATGCGGAATTAAATTAAATGAGAGAAAATTAAACGAAGCAAGGAGCCTGGCTGGACTCAAAATCTCTCTCCTGCTCCAATACCATGTTAAATTAAATTACACAACCAATTTCCTCCAAAAAGCTTAAGTTACCAGAGAACGGTGTTTTTATATTTTTATATTCAATAGGTATTATAATATGCTGCAATAAAAGCATATGAATTCAAAATATTTAAGTCACCAAAATGGCATTTTCATTCATGTTTAAGACTTTTAATTAGTATCTCTTCAAAGTGCTAATACTAGTATCGGCTGTTCCCCATTATTTTTCTCGCAAGAAATAAGAAACCAGGCATAAATTTACTTCTTTTACTCAAAATTATTTTTTATTAATCTTTTGATTGGTTCTAAGCTAATGCAGTTAATCTTGATATGCCTTGCTCTATTATTTGCTGCTCCAGTGGGGAAGATTTCACGCCGTGTTTGTTTAGTCCATTATCCGGAACCTGAAGAATTGGAGAAACCTGGTTTTGGTGCTCTTAATCTAAGTACTCAGAGATCTGAAGGTAAGTACACTCTGCTAAGAAATGAATTTCATCAACAATGCTATTGTGCTGATTCCCAAATTTTTACTCAATTTGTGACCATTTAGAGCGCACTCAAATTGTATCAGATCGACGTTTAATTCTGAAGTGTTTACTTATTCCTCTTCGATGATCGAATGAGATCGACTCCGAAACTGCCCCATGTGACCATGTCCTTATTATCACCATCGCTAACTCAAATACATCCATTTTCTTATTTACAAAAATTACTTCTTATCAAAAGTTGGTTGAATGGTTAGATTGGAAGCATAGTTGGGATTGATGTCATTTAATCCCTTATGATCATCTAACAGGAAATTTTCTTTCCCTTTAATCAGAGTTGTGATTCCACTAGGTTTCGTTGTGTTGAAGGTCAACTCGAACTCAACCTTAACCTGACCCGACCAATTGGATCTCGCGGTGGGTTGAGGATGGGCTGAGTTGCGTTGGGTTGGATCGGTTCAAGTTTAAGAACTCGAAGCCTTCGACGGAAAAAATTTGATAAGTGTATTGTGGAATTACTCCTACCTTTATCTGATCAAATTTTGTAGGTTCGAGTTTTGGGTTTGTTGTTAACCATAACCTGACGTAAATGTGATCATCAAATCCTACATAGCTTGATGTTTAAAGTTGGCGAACCTGGGTTGGGATTCGACCCAAGTTGCGATAGATACAAGTGACTACTCTTTTCGTTATGTCGCAGGTTCTTTCAGAAAAAGCATGTCCCGGTATTCTACAACCCCGTCAAAACACGGAAGTGTTTCGAGGGCCGAAGGAATGTCTCATAATACCCTAGCTTCGGCACAAAGTGCTGCTAAAAGAAGCAGGGGATCTTCTGACAACTACAAGCAGACGAGGGACGAGGCTGCAACAGCAACAGCAACAGCGCCTTCTGAGATATCCGAAAAGTTCTCGGGACGTTCTTCTTCTCATGCTTCTGTAGAAAGCCAAATGACTAAGAACACCGCACTAGAGGCCGAGGGGTCTACCCCCGAGAAGTCGGCGAAGAAGAAGAGAAAGAAGATCAAGGTCGAGGAGTAGCGAGCGCTTATTATGTATTTTGGTTCTTCTTTTTGCGGATCACAAAGAGCAAATTGGTCGAGAGTGCAAACTAGTCGAAAAATATGTATTTCGGCGAACATGGAAATTTGTATTTGAATTTTGGCTTGTTTAGCCAATTAATCATAAACGTATTTTTGTTTTCTGATGTGGTTAGGCATTAGTAGTTGTTTTGTCAAAGCTTACTAATATTTTATTAATATTAATGTTGCATAAATAAATGGTTGTTCTTGTTACTTATTTTTTCTGAGTTGATAGAGAGAGAAATTGTTGATTAGCTCCCTAATCCTTTTTGATTTTGATTGGTTGAGATTGGTCCTGGGAACTGCTGATCAATCTTAATGGACGGTTCATAATTTTTTGTGAAAAATGAAAAATGTATAGAAGCTGTGCCTATAGAAATGTTATTATTAATGATATTAATTAATCATCCAATGAGAAGCTTTGTGTTTTTAAATGGTCATGTATTATTCTGATACAAGTGTAAGATGAGTTTCATATGTTTCATTATAAAGTACACAAAATCATCATAGCCTTTTTAGGTAAACATATGAACTAAAAGAATTATTTATTCATGCATATTTATGTGAATAATTTGTAAATACCCAAAGAATATGCTACCCATGAAGAGAGAGAGAGAGAGAGAGAGAGAGAGAAATGGTCAACTAAAAACCATCCATTAAACTTGGTCAAACACTAAACTCTCTCTCTAAATCCACTCTCCACCACACAAATCCCATGCTAAAACAGGTTTGCACCAACTTATTAATTCCACCCACTAAGTTAATCCCAAAGCTAAGCCAGCCTCAAAAAAATTAATCCTCTACTACTACTACTATTGCAAACTCTCTCCCCCTTCCCAATCCTCCAATTCAAACTTAGAAAGAATAAAAAATAAAAAATAAAAAAAAAACAAGAGGAGGGAATTTCAAAATGGCCAAGCTCCACGCCGTCGTCGCCGCTCTCTTCTTCGCCCTCGCGGGCTCCACATTCGCTGCTCCGGTCCCCGATTTCGTCGTCGAGGGCCGCGTTTATTGCGACACGTGCCGCGCTGGATTCGAGACCAGCGCCACCGAGTACATCGAAGGTTATAACAACGCCTCGAACAAACATGAACTGAACTGAACTGAACGTCCTCTCGATTTTGTTTATACGAAATACTAAACTGCTACGTTATGCAGCGACAAGGCTTTTAAGGAAAGTACGTAACGGTTGTTGTTGTTGTTGTATGTTGTTGTGATGTTATTGTAGGTGCGAAGGTGCGGCTGGAGTGCAAGCACTTTGCGACGGGGGCGGTGGAGCACGCGGTGGAGGGGGTGACCGACAAGACCGGGACGTACAAGATCACGCTGGCGGACAACCACGAGGAGGAGATCTGCGAGGTGGTGCTGGTGGACAGCCCCCTGGCCGGGTGCTCCGAGGCGACCGCGGGGCGCGATCGCGCGCGCGTCCTCCTCGCGTATGACAGCGGGCTCGCCACCAACGTGCGCTACGCCAACCCCCTCGGCTTCCTCATAGACACGCCCCTCCCCGTCTGCGGCACCCTGCTGCAGCAGTATGCGCTCGGCGACGACGAATGAGAGAAGAAAAACCATACATACAGAGAAAGAGAGAGCACAAAAGGAGTGAGAGAGATAGCAAAAGAGGCTGCTGCTTCAGTCACTGATGATTCTGATTCATCTCTTCTGCTGTCACCCAGAGTTCTTCAAATAAACTACTCTCTGCATGGATATATATATATATATATATGTATATGTATGTCTAAATATATTCATCACATCCTAATGATGTGAACCATTACCCTTTTCTCTGTTTCTCTTCACTCACAGAGTGAGAGGAGAGAGAGGAGTTTGATGTAATTGTATCCATGTTAATGCTGACAATATTCTGGTGACTTTATCTACTAAATTTTGCGATTTTTCGGTTGCTTAAACATGAATAGTTCTTGCCACAGCGCACACAATTTAGAAAGAGTGAGAGAAATTGAACACCTGATGATGATCACATAGCATGTTAAGATTACGTAGAAAAGGATTAATTGGATGGTTCTAATCTCGTATTTTTCTAACCTGATTTGATTCCTCAACAACACACAATTATTGTCAGTGAGAAGTAAATAGTAGTAACATCAGAAACAGAGAATGACAAGAGAAAAAGCATGAGACAAATTGAAACCACCAAATGAAACCACTAAGATTGATACCATGGACAAATAAAATGTAATATTTTGTAATAACATTCATTGATCTTCGAAATAGTGCCGTTTATACGCAAAATTACAACCATACAACATCAGAGAGAGAGAGAGAGAGAGAGAGAGAGAGAGAGAGAGAGAGATTAATCTCCACATAGCTATATGACAACATCACCAAAGAATTTCGCAACAGAAACGAAAAATTTACACTTTCTTGAAACTAAAACTTAGGCAGGTAAGAGTAGAGTAGTAACAGTTAAATTTTTTTTTCCGAGTTTCGAACTGAACCGTTTTTCCCTTTACCAAGGTTTCAAATCCCCCACGGGTCCTGCGGTCCAGTTGAGAGCCTTCTTGCCCGGGCTCAAGTATACGCTCTTATCGTGCGGAAGCTTCCGGGCGAGCCCGTTGAGTATCTGATGGAACGCGTCACCGGGCTGACCAGGTTGCGGGAAAAGCATGGCCTGCTTCATCGAAGGGTTGGCGAGTAATCTCTGCTTCCTCAGTATAACTTCGGTCGGTATGGATGTCAGGATTTTGTCCAAGTTCGGGACGTCCTTTTCGGCGACAAATACCCCGATTTCTTCCCAAGGGATAGCATCTGCAAAAGGGAGGACAATGTCGTCGGCGATGATGACGGGAATGCACCCGAAAACGACCCCCTCCACCAACCGCGGGCTCCACGGGGCCCAGCCCAGCGGGCACAGGCAGAACACGGCCCGCTGCATGTCCTCATAGTAGGTAGTTGGGTGGTCGGCCGAAATGTCGAAGAGCGGGTTGTTCTTGAAGTTCTCCCATATCGACGCTCGCGCTCCTCTGTAAAAGTGAATTTTTTTTGGTGCCAAAAATTTAGTGTTTAGTATGATTAGATAGATATGCTCTGGGGGACAATGTGGTTAAATAATTCCAAAAGTTTAATGATAAGTTAGTTGAGCTACTAATTGTTGGTCACCTAACTCTTCGTCTTTTATTAGTTAGTTCGAGTCGGAATCTCTAAACAAATTTACCAAAATGATATAAAAGAGTAAGCGGACGCCACATAATTTGATATCTACAAAGAATCAGATGTTTTACCTTGCATAGTAGCCGCCCTCTGGGTCGTTCCCGACATCGTAAAACAAACCGCGGAAATAGACAAAGATAGAACGAGGAATGTCGGGAGGAATTAAATGGGCCTGCATTTTCTGCGGCGGGGCGTAAGGAGGTATAGTGATGGAGCCCTCCTTCAAACACACGTGATTGCTTTGCCCGAAAGTTTGAACGAGCGTCGCACGTTTAAGCAGCGGGAGGATTCCTCGTTCAATTGCTTTCTCTTCCTACAATCGGCAGCGTAATGATTATATAAGCAACTTCATTAGATCGAGAAAGGAGAATCGTTTGAACACGGAAATTCCTGAAATTTAGTTTTTTGAATTCGAATTCCTTCCTAACATATTTTTAGGTTTCAGAAAATTCCAAAGAATCTGTGACTTTCTCGACGGTGCCCATATTTATTGGACATAATTTTGAGAAGTTAAAAGCTGCAAAAAGCATACGAGAGCCGTTATAATTTGTTTTACCTGATAGTGAAAGCAGGCCCCAAAATCATGCGGAACAACGAAGAAGTGGTCGGCCCCCTCCGTTCGGTTCCAATAAGGCCAACTAGTCGAAATAAGCTTTATTGCACTTCTCATCATTCGCGGTGATTTAAAGGGCAAGGGGAGTCCATTCGGGGTCAGGTCGCAAGTCGTGTAAACAGGCGTGTAGAACCAGTCAGCCTCTTCCGGATTTAGGGTTCTAACCGGACTAGAAAGCAAAAACCGATGCATGAAGATCTCGGCGGCGAACATGTGCGTGAGGCATCTCGGATCCTTTTGCACGATCTTTTTGTTGTATTTGCTGGGAAGTTCATAAACAAACACCTTCAACCTTCCAACCGGGTCATCTTCGAGCACATCGCCCGCGCTTCCTATGATTGAAAAACTTTGAGGTGTTAATGCAAACATATAAGCCTTAACAAAGCAAAACCCAAATGATTAAAACACTAATTGAGAAACTCAAGCTTAATTAATCTTGTTGTTGAGCTAATTTGGTGGACAAACTGAGTTGAGATAATAAATAATTGCGCATTTCTAAATGGAAATGTGCTACTTTAGAAATCATTTAATGGAAAAGGAATGTAACATGCAATTTTAAGTTCCTCTAACTAAAGCACTAGATTTGCGGCAGCTAAAGAGAAAAAGAACAGGACAATATGCGAAATAAGATTCATTTGGGTCTCAGAAAAATTATGTTTTTTCTTTTCCGAATTGTCGATTGTACGAATTAGTTAAGGGAAATAGTAGGAGCACTTAGAATTTTTGTATGAAAACAAGGACACTACCCTGTGTAATTGTTCTTTAAATTGCCTTCATAGAGATATATTGCAAAATGTTAAATTTCCTAAATTTAGACAAAATCTAATTAAATAAATGAACACATATAATCACATTTCAGTGCCACATCCTCCTCAAACCTTAAATTGCACCAAAAAATGTCACAAAAAAAGAAAAAAAATAGATCTAATGAATAGCCCAAAGGGGGAGGGGCAATACCATATATAAAACCCTGCAAAGTTTGGAAATTTCACATCAAATTCCCAAATGATAGTAAGTCTAAACATTTTAATAGCACCAAATTTGTTAATCGAAGAGGTATTACTATAACCACTTCTCACAATTAGATCAAAAGCCCTAAAACATAACAACGAAGCACAATTAGCTCGCTAAACCCCTTGCTACAAATCGATTAATTAAGCGAATTAATCCGTAAAAATCATAATTTGGAGCCGAAGCAACCAGAAACAAACTAAAAATTAACGATATAAACGAAACCCTAATTCGAAATCGAAGCAATTAAACACAAAAAAATGCCCCCCCAAAACCCACCTGAAATCCGCTCCGTGTGGTGGCTCCCCTTCCCCTCCGCGACACCAATTCGCGCAAAAACACCATGAAGGATCAAAATCGAGAGCACCCACACGCGAAACCCCATGATTCACCCCAATCACCACCAAATTGGGTTGGGGAAATTGGAGGTGGGTGTGCGATGAATCGGGGAGACTCGATCCCCCCCACCCCCCCCCCACGTAGCAATAAAGGCGAGGGTTTGGTGGGGTGGGCGCGCAGGGGAAAGAGAGAGAGAGAGAGAGAGAGAGAGAGAGAGAGAGAGAGAGAGAGAGAGAGAGTGGTTGAGGAGAGGCTTTTTCGTAGAAAGAGAGATTTTTATTAGGTGAGAGCTGAGGAGGAAGACGAAGGTAAAATTGCACGGATGCCCCTCAACTTTAAGAAATTGTGAAATGGCTCTCTCAATCTTAATTTTTTTTCTTTTTTTTTTTAACATAAAAATGTATGAACAACATGTCAACTTCATTTTTTTTTTTTTTTTTTCTTCTTTTAAATTCAAAATTTTTTGATTTTTTTTTGACTTAAGTGATTATAGTCAATTATGTTTGAAATTTCACTAAATTTGACCAATCATTTCACCAAATTTATTAATTCTAATCACTATTTATTAAAAAAATCAAAATATTTAATAATTAATAACTAAGGTCTCGTTCAGCAGCACCGTTACTATTTTTTTTAAAAAATTAAAAATTAAAAAAATTGTGTTTGTGATTTTATTTTTTATTACCAAGTAAATATCCTGGATTCATAGGGCTCCTATAATATAAAAAATTATTAAAAAGTAAAAAATAAAACTCATATTAATAATAATTATGTTATCCATTAGATACTAAAAAAGAGTTAAAACTATGTAATTTGATAAATTACTGATAAATTAGAATTTTTAATTTCATTAATTAAAAAATTGAGTAGGTGTCAATAAAAAAAAAAACAAAGGGTCAAGTCCAAAGATGAGTATCAAAATATTATACAGTTGAGGGACCTATGTGCAATTTTACGACGAAAGATAGATCGGAGGTCAACTTCGTTACCTAACCAAAAAAAGGAAAGGAATATTTTTCGGTGTAACGGTTATATGTCACGGATTGTGAGTATGACATGTGGGGCCCACAAGAGGCCTATATATTGTACCCCGTTACACTGAAAATCGTCGGTGGAGAGAGGATGGTCTTTTAGCATGTTGGTCCCTAAAACTTATGTTATTTGATGGGTAGTTCCCAGTTTTGTTTTTCCCACTTTAAAAATGTTCAAATTTAAAAACCCGGAATTTGACACAAATTTTAATTCAGGCCATAAAAGTCTCAATTTTAAAGAAATTTAGTTCCCAATTTTGCCAAAAATATCAATAATCACGATGAAGAGAGAAATTTTTTTATTTATATTAAACATAAATTTTCAGTGTAATTGAGTCTCACAGTCCAATTTAGTTGATTAAATATTGACGTACTGTTGATGTCGTATTTTTATAATTTCTGTATCATCATCGATCACAATACTAATATGTCACTTTATATAATCGACAAATTAATATTTAATCAACTAAACTGTATTATAAAATAAAATTTAAGCTAGATATCTTAATAAATTAAAATTTGAGATCAAAATGTTACATACCGCATAGTTTGAGGGCCAAAAGCGTGTTTTAAATAATAAAAAGGACCAAAATAAATTTGTGAAAATGTTGAGGGGGTGTGCAAAAGGAGAAGCATGTGCTTAATACCGTGTTCGTTAGATGTCCATTTTTGACTAAACATTTATTCAAATAATAATAATAATAATAATAAATGTAAATATTATTATATATTCTAGGTTGTATAATATAGGTTTACGAAGACACCTCTCAACTATAGAAAATTTGAAATTAGTCCCTCAATATTTTTTTTCTTCTTTTTTTTAATCCACGTATTCTCCTAATTTTTTAATATATTTTTGAAATTTACTGGCGATTTTGTTGAATTTAATTAATAGCTTCGTTGCAAAAAATTTAAAAGCATGTGCTCTTTTTTTTATTTTTTCAATAAATTTACAGTAATTTTGAAATATTAAAAAAAGTATGCAAACACCCTTTTATAAATAAGTCACAATTATTTTTTAGGGCATTTGTTTATAATTTAAGTTCAAATCGTATAATGGAATTCCGACTTTGAATTCAAATTGGGAACTAAAATTTATGCTTGAAGTTAAAATTTGGACCATGAATTCAAAGTTAAATCCATAATAATTCAAATGAAATATCCAAAACTGAGTCTCTCGACATATCCAAATTTAAAATACGTATTTTTTTTAATATAATTAATAAAATAGTATAAATGAAAAAGAATTAGGGGCCTACAATTGAAATTTTTTGGTACACTTCCACTTAAATGTAATTAAAGTGGTTGTCTCATGGAAAGTGACATGCAACTTCTTCTTTGAAAAAAAAAAACAACAAAAACAACAAAATAAGTAAATAAAAATTTTAAAAAAAAATTGAATAAGCCAAATAAAATGAGGAAATTTTGGGGGGCAAAAAAAAAAAGAAAAAAAAAAAAGGTGTTTTAAATAAAAATATTTGTATCCCTACCTGAATTGCTTTCTCTGGAATCTAGGCATGATCTTGTGCACTGAAATTAAAGCTGGTGGTGGGTCCCACACCCTAACAAACTCTTTATTAAAAATACATAATATTAAATTTTTATAAATAAATCCACTTTCAGTGGAAAGCTTCATAACGACGCCTGATCACAGAGCCTCTGATTCGCTGTTATGTGTCAGTTTTATTTTCATAAAATAGTTCGCTGGTAGTTTGTAAACTAAAGCTCAGGAAAAAAATATCTTAAATTTTAGATAGAAGATTTATAATTTTTGGATAGAGATAAAAATAATATGTGACGATAGGCGAGGGCTTCTTAACAAGCGTCGTTGGAGAACTCTCTATTAAAGTTTTTTTCAAGTAATAAGCTCTTTAAAAAAGAAGGAAAAGAAAAAAAAAAAAACTTCAGTGGAGAGCTCGCTAACGATACCTCATTGAGAAGCTCCCGTCTGCTGATAATGACCGGCTTTGAATCTATCCAAGAGTTATAGTCGTTTCCTCTCAGGTTTTTTTTTTTTTTTTGAATTTTAATATTTAAAGGACGAAACACACTTTTGAATGAAAGTAAAATTAACATGCGACAACGGATCACATGCTCCCCTACGAGGCATTATTGAGAAGTGTTGGAAGCGTGATTTTCTCGATATAAATTGTTGAAACCAGTACTTACACATATGCCGATCATGTAGAATAAAATAATATAAAGAAAAATATTGGGAAAAAGAAGAAGAAAATTAAACTAATACTTTATTAATAAAAAAAAAATGAATTACATCCTAGGCGACGCCCTCGATTTTATGCACTTATGTTTACCATGGTTTATTCATCTAATTAATCTGTATTTAACTATATATATAGCTGTCAATTTATAACAGATAATAAATCTAATTTTTATTTCGGATAATCACAAATCGTAATTTTTAAATATAATCAATGTATAATCTGAATATAGTCTATTACTAACTAAATTTTAAATTAAATTTGAATTATTATTTCCATCAAGGAGCTCTCCATTAAAATTTATGCCACTTTACCAATAAAGTTTTAGACAATTCGAAAATAGACCACTCAACAATTTATTATTTTTTTTATAGGAACATTTTAACTTATAATTTTTTTTTTTTAAATCAAGTGTTTTCATAACTAAGTTAAAAATTTTGTTATATTTGTTGCTCATTTGGCTATTATACTTTATTAATTTAATTTTTTTTACTTAAAAATAATTTAAACTATTAGATTTTAAAAAATAATAAATTTTTAAAATTGATTTAATAAAATAATTTGATTTTAAAAAAATTAAAAAATTGAAAAAAATTTAATTAAAAGAAATATAGTCGAGGGGTCTATATCAAAATATTCTATGATAGAGTTGTTTTATTATTATTATTATTATTATTATTATTTGTATCTTATTAATAACATGAGATAACAACAAAATGTTACAATTTACAAAACAATATTATATTATTATTATTATTAATTAATAAGAATAAAATTGTCCTTTACATCTATTATTTCTAAATTATAAAATTACTTTTAATTTTCTTATTGTATTTAACTATATAAATTATTAATATTAAAAAAAACATTAAATTTGTAGATAAATTTTACAAAAAATTAGATCACCAAATATAAATTTTTTAAAAATTATTACATATAAAAAAATTGTTTGATAAAAACATTTGACAAGAAAATGTTTGGTAAAAACATTTGACAAATTCAAAATAAACAGTACACATCAAATCAAAGCCTTTTAGTTACAATATTTAAGAAATAATTGTTTTTTTTATGTACTAATTTTTGATGTTACGTGATAACATTTTGGAATCAACATGTGTTTTTGTCGCATTTTCTTAGCCCTTACGAAAACATCATCATCAGAAGAGGCAACAAACATGAGAGTGAGACATTAAAATCATCTTAAAATCGAGACAAAACCAATTAATCAATTGTTGTCACACATAATGCGTCAATTTATCTTCAACACTATAAATCACTAAAAAAATAAGTATATATTGAGAATACTCTTAAGAGTACCGAGCCTATTTTACTCTCGAGTTGTTTTCGTTGATAGAGCTTCCAAATTGATGATCGCTCCGTTGAACATGATCTATACTACTTAAAGTGTGTAGAAATCAAATTTCAAATATTTTCGACATCATTTGCCTAATGATCAAAGGGTTTTAAAATTTGTAATTTTAATGGTGGATAAGAGCGTTTTTAGTTTAACGGTGTAAAGATATCCAAATCAATTGAATTTTTGTTAGAAAATTCTTTAAACTATTTAAAACAAGATCTATACTCTTGATCTTGATTACAAGACTCCTATCATCATTTTTTAAAGAATATTCATTTTCAACCTTTCATTTTCTGTTCACTAGATGAATACAAGAACAATATCAAAAGTGCGTGCAATTTGATTTCTAGGTAGTTTAAATGGTTTAGATCATATTTAACGGAGCCGATCGTCAATTTGAAAGCTCTATCATCGAAAACAACTCGAGAGTAAAATGAACTTGGTACTCTTAAAGAGTATTCTAGCTCAACTATATATATATATAGTAGAGTTACTGTACTTATATGAGTATATAGAGTTTTCGCACGGATAAAATCTTCCGAATTGACGATCTGTACCGGTAAATATGATTTAAAGAATTTGAAACTTCCACAAATCAAATCTCATAATTTTTTGAAATTATAATAAAATCCATCAAGCGGATATAAAATGAAGATCAAAATGGCTGTTCTAAAATTAGAGAATCAGATTCTTCAATTTAAAATTACAGCAACCGATTCGAGACTTTTACATCGGCAGTTAAAAGTTATCAACTATGAGAAAAAAATTTATCGTAAGATAAATGATGTTAACAAACTATGAAATTTAATTTTTAAAAATTTTAAATGCTCTAGATAATATTTAATGATATGAATTATTGATTGAAAAATCTATCATAAAAAATAACTTATGAGTACGAAGATAATCATACTTACAAAAGTATAATAACCATATATGTATTATGTTACTCTAAAGACAAGAGATACCAAACCAAACATAAATGCCATCAAGTGAGTAGGGCTACTATACTATTATAAGTAGTAGAGCCCTGCTACTCATAAGTTGTTTTCGATGATGGAGCTTCCGAATCGACGATCCACTCCGTTAAATATGATCTAGAGTATTTAAAACTTCTAGAAAATAAATTTCGTAACTTTTCAAAATCATAATAAAGTCCATCAAATAGGCATAAAATGAACGGCCGAAACCGAACGACGTCCTAAAGATAGATGATCGGATCCTTCAATTTAAGATCGGAGTTATTGATCTTTATCTAGGTAGTGAATAGAATTTTCTATAAAAAATTCAACCTATTTCAATTCTTTTACACCGTTAAACTACCAAGTATCCCATATCGGCCGTTAAAAATTATCAATTTTGTGAGCTTTTGATCGTAAGGTAAATGATTTCGAAAAATTACGAAATTTATTTTCTAGAAGTTTTAAATACTCTAGATCATATTTAACGGAGTGGATCGCCGATTCGGAAGCTCTATCATCGAAAACAACTTATGAGTAGTAGGGCTCTACTACTCATAATAGTATAGTAGCCCTACTCCCATCAAGTACCAAACAGAAGAGCCACTAAAAATTTGTGTAATTAAACTGACGAGTTATGAAAAACCAAAAGAGACCGAATTCAATCTTACGACATCTAAAACATAAATACAAAAACAGTTGTGATTGATAATTACCACAGTTGCAACATGTCAGAAACATGAGACAATACTTATTTTCCAGAGTTCGAAACCAGAATAACACTGGCTTATATATATATTTAAAAATGTTTTAAAAAAGAGAGAGCCAAAGGGTTCATTATCTCAAGCATGCAAAAAGAGGTCCTTTTCTTAAGAAGGAAAAGATATTCACCTACTCAACATAGTGATAGTGTAGGTAGGCTAAGTAAGATCAACCGATAATCAGCTTGTTCTCATCCACGAAGGTGTAGGTGGGTACCTCCAAGTTGTACGGCGCGGGTCCCTTCCGGATCCTTCCGGAGATGTCGTAGTGCGAGCCGTGGCAGGGGCAGAACCAGCCCCCAAAGTCGCCCGCGTTGGGGAGCGGGATGCAGCCGAGGTGAGTGCACACGCCGACGACGATGAGCCACTCAGGATTCTTCACCCGCTCTGCGTCCGGCTGCGGGTCCCGAAGGGACTGCAGCTCGACGGTGTTCGCGAGGTTGATGTCTTCCTCGGTGCGGCGACGGATGAAGACGGGCTTGCCCCGCCACTTGACGGTGACGGTGGCCCCCGGCTCGATGTTGGAGAGGTCGACTTCGAGGGAGGCGAGGGCGAGCACATCCTTGGTGGCGGACATGCTCAGGACGAACTTGAGGATGAGGAGGCGGAGGAGGGAGGCGAGACGAAGCGGCCACCGGTGAGGACGAAGTAGGCAAAGGCGCGCTTGCTGGGATCGCCGGGAGGGTACCGCTCGTGGTTGTGCTCGTCATAAGTGATTTTGGAACTAGGATTCTTCACAGCCGCCACAGTTGCCGGGAGGTCGGCCAGGCCTAGGTCCCCCATGCCTGGGGACAAGGGTTTCAGTGGCGAAGCCTGCAGCTAATAGTCAGTATTTACAATAGAGAACTATCTCAAAAAGATGGAGAACTAAAATTGTTGCCCGATGTCATTTAAAAGAATAAACTCTTGCTATTCAGCAGAATCAATTACGATCTGAAGAGCTAAATCAGGTTAAAAAACAAACTACAAAGAGATAAAACCAAGATTATAGGATCTCATCGCAAAACTTGACCAGCTAAAAAGTTTTTAATAGATATGTACATCAAGCAAATCTTAGAAAACCCTCTCACCTCCATATGTACATCAACTTTTCTAACCAAATGAGAACAGATGCATTTAAAAACTGCAAGCTGGCAAAAATAAGCTCTATCTTCGCAATTAGGCTTCCATGTTTGTTAAAAGTAGTTAGTTCTTCATGGATAATATTGAGACATCAGATCATTACCCATCTTTTTGCTGAGTTAGAAATAGCTAATAAGATTTCATTGACGTACAACATGGGAATTTTGAATACAGTAGCTTTTTATTATTTGAGAGATAAAGCTATCAACAGTGAGAAAGTACAAAGAAAACAATTTTCTAAGACGAAAAAGAGACCATAATATAGTACATGCCTCCAAGAGGAAATCATACAACTCCCAGAATGAAACTTTCTCGATGCGACATGCTAATCACCATAATCTAAAAATAAGCATGTTCTACCAGTGTCCATGACTGTCTAGAACAGAACAATTCATATTTGTAATGAATAACATCATATTTCTCATAAAACAAGTTGTTCAAACAATAAAAGAGGAAACAGCTTCAAGCGAAACATCGAGTTGGGAAGACTCAGGCATCCGGGCATTTTGTCTTGCACATTGACACCCGCACATTGACATATAATAATTACTATGACAATGCCCTTGGTTAGTTTGCTTTGATACAAATTTTCATGCTATGCTCAAAAGCTGAGTAAGTCATCATATACTATTTAAACAAAAAGCAAAGCACATGTACTTTGAACTAGAGCTACAATAAAGGAAATTAGAAAGATAAGCAATATTCACTAAGTTGCAACAATCCAGGATAATTATGCATTCTATTTTAACAAAAAGCAAAACACATTTCACTTTGAATTAAAACTACAGCTAGGGAATTCGAAAATAAGTAAAATTCACTAATTTGCAAGAATATATATGAAATAAAGGTTATGAGTGATCATCTACAATTATCGGTCATAAATGCAATAATATCAACTCAAGCACTAGAAGCATGTGCTAGGTTAGATCTATCTTAGTAGCAGCTGTAAAAACTACAAAGGAAAAAGATTTTGTGCATCCAGCATAGCGTCGACAGTTGAGTCTGTTGAATCAAATGATGAAACATCATATGCCGTCCATTTCATATTCTGTAGTTATTCCGAAGTTAAGATCCAGACCAATCCATTTTATTTGGATTAGGTCTAATGAGTGTAACTCAACATTTAGGGAGCTTCTCCACAACGTGAAACAATCTTTGCAAGTAATAACGTAAAATATTGTTTAACCAATGAAAATCAGTTTATGCCTCATGTCACTCACACCTGTCCTTTATATTTCCTTCTTTTTTTTTTTTTCCTTTACTGTTCTCACAAGGATCTAGAATTTAATTTAAATAACGTGAAATTGAATCAAGATGACATTTTATGCGTGAACTAAATTCATATGATATAAAACTTGAGCGTTAATGGCTCACCCAGAGGGACTTATGTGCAAAAGTTCAAGCTAATCTGATAATCCGACTTATGGGTGAGTGGAAATCAGCTTACATAAATCGAGTGGCAAGGTATTGAATCCACAGGGGCTTCATATGAAAACATGGAAAATGTTGGGAAAATTAGAAAACAAACCCAACCATATGAAGGAGCGGGTTCGCGCTTATGCCCAATTAGGGTAAATTTAGGATTTTGGATTTCTCTCTAGTCAATTAGATTATGCTTTGGTAGGGATTAACACAGTAAATGAGATGAAGGTAAATGAAAGATGTAAGTGACACAGCACATATGCCATCAACTACAACAACAAACCATTTCTGAACGAAGATGAACAGAAGCATGGACAAATTTACCAATACTATGCGTGAGCACATATTTACCATTTCTCAGCAACGGATTAGAGATTCTTATTCAAATTACTGAAACGAAGTGGCATATTACGCGGTTCGTGAACTACATGCATGATTTAATCATAAAGAGAAGCATAAAAAAGCATCAATAGCTACGATCAGAACAAAAACACAACGAATTCGGCATGAATTAATCAAATTTGATGCACAAAAAGCAGCGAATCAACAAATCCCTACAAAATCCCGATACGGACAGGATCCAGATCGAAAGAAAGAGATAAAAAGATGAAACCCTAACCTCTCGGAGCACCAAGCAGCCCGGATCGGAGGGCGATGAGGGCATTGGAGAGGTCGCGCGAGCTCGAATCGTCCACGGAGAAAGGGGACGGGTCGGAGGCGTTGATGGGGTTGCGGGAGACGAGGACGGAGGAGGCGGTGCTCGGGCGCCATGCGAGGGCGGAGCCGAGCCTTCTCCCTGCGACCCTCAACATCGTCGTCGTCGACCTCTTCTTCCCCCTCTTCCTCTTCTTCTCCTTCTTCTTCTTCTTCTTCTTCGAGGAGAGCAATGGCGAGGGGGATCCGATTTCTAGGGTTTCGATCGAGATCGAGGTGGGGAAAGAGAGAGCGAGGGGCAAATGCACAAAATCGGTGGGGTTGCTCCGCAACGAGAGAGATATCCCATCACCCGTCGATCACTCGGCGGGCGCGAATTTTAAAGCTTGATGAACGGCCGATGGAACAGTCTCACGCTGTTGCTAATCCCCACCAAATATTTTGGGGGATAAGGCGGTGGGGTAGCGTTGTTAATGGGCCGGTCCACGTCACAATTGGGCTTATATTTAAGATGTAGGACACAATGACACATTCAAACAGGCCCAATAAGATTTTTATTTTTTTTTAATATATATTGAAACATTGTGAACTGGAAAAAAAAAAAAAAGGAAAAGAAAAAGAAAAAGAAATTTAGGCTATGTTTGGAATTGTAAGAAGAATACATTATATATCGTGAAAAAGTGTAATGGAAAAATATTTCGTTTGTTTCGGTAAAAGATATCACATTGCGTAAATCTCGTTGATTTAATTATAGTATAATTTCTACAATCTCAGCGAACAAACAGAGGAGCATATATATCTCTCTGCACAACCTTAGAAAACCAACTACTTCTTCAGTCCAAATTCTACACTCATCTACTTCCACCCGCTGGAAGTGACCAGTTACAACGCCAGGATGGGCCGAGTCGGGCCTCGGATGATGCACATCTCGTCGTCGATTTCTCGGGCTTTGGACTCACTTGGGCCAAATTGAGGCCGAATTCGACCCGACTCTATTGATCACCTAGAAACTTCTTTCTCTCTCTCTCTCTCTCTTACTGAAAATAAAACTGTTATTTGCGTTAACACATAAGATCCCAGATGCGGACTTGAATTTAAACGAAAGAAAAAGAAAAACACTAAATAACGCGAGTAATTGTAAAAGTTTTTTTCCTATAGTAGATTCAGACGTTCGGAGATATGAGTTTATGACTTACGATTTCGTACTATGATTGAAAATTAAAAAAAATTTATTTACCAAATGCTCGCGCGATTTATTTAATGATTCAAATGGAATCATTTGTCACTCATGCAACTTTAGAAAATGTGTAGAAAATGTGGAGCATGAAGATAATGGGAGTGCTATATCATTACATATATAGATAGATGAGGAAGCACTATCCACATTTATGATCACATTTTTGCTGTGGTGTGAAGTACCAAATATATAATTGGAATTCTCTCTCCTCTCTCTCAAAATAAAAAATAAAAAATAAAAAATAAAAAAATAAAAAATAAAAAGTAAATAAAAAAGTGAAAGGTTCAAAGGATTTGAACACTTTTTCATACTTTTTGCAGTTGAGTCTGACACATTCCATATGCCATGCTTGTCTCTTCATGTGTATATAAAATAATAATAATAATAATAATAATAAAGGATAAATATATGCATAGTTATTATTATTCAATAATATTTTAGAGTTTGTGGAATGATTTATTTGGCCTCTTCTGTGGAGCAAATTTACTAATTAAACAGCTGTACTTACCAGTGACAAATCTCACAAATTTATTTTTTTTTGTTTTTATGAGTAAAAATAAAGTATAAAAATTGAAGAATACAAAGAAATACTTGAAATTTAAGATATATTTTATGTGCTATATATTAAGCTTCATGGTATTTTCATTAGTAAGTTCGCTTATGGCGAAAATATTTATGAGATCTAACTGTCAAAATTAAAAGTTCATAAATTTATTTGTCAAAAAAATATCCTCACATTTTTCTTAAATAAGATTAATAAAGACAACACTTAAAAACATGGTCCACTTTGGTTTTGTCAGAGTGAGATGCTCTGATTCATGTGACAGTACTGATTGGTTGGCACGTCGATACGACAATATTTTGCAGGTCTGTTTGGCTTGACTTCTGTATAGTTGATACGAATTGTAGAAGATAGGCCAAAGGAAAACGTGTGGCTCGACAGTCGACACAGAGCATTGCTGTGCAGTGGGCTAGCCTGGTACACAGTAGGGCCGAATTAACAGTCCTTATTTGTTAGATCTATATATTTAGAGACAGAGAGAGATAGACTCCTGTGGTTTCGAAAGTATGAAGGCCTTTGTATTTATAAGTCATTTTCTATGAGAGGACATTATGTTCGGCGATCGATTCCGTTAGGCATTCGATTAGGCTATTGAAACTATCCAGAAACTAAATTTTATTGTTTTTACTTCATTTATCTAGTGAACGATCAAATAGTCTCAAAATGAACGGCTGAAAATAAAAATTCCATAAAAAAATAGTAATAAAAGACTCAAATTTCAAATTAGAAGTATTGATCTTACTAATTGATGTTAAGTAGAATACTTTATAAAGTTACATGTAGTTTAAATTTTTCTACACCATTGAACTTAAAAATGTGCCACATCGACCGTTAAATTAGTTATTTTTTAAACCTTTTGATTACTTAGTAAATGATGTTGAAAAATTGTGAAATTTGATTTTTAAATAGTTTCAATAGCGTAGATTATGTTTAATAAAGCTGATTGTCAAATCAGATACCCTATCATCGAAAATAACTTATAAGTACGAAGGCCTCTATATTTATGAAAGCACATAGGACGTAATATATATATATATATATATATTATGAGCTATGTTTGAGAGAGATTATATATAATAATGCATATTAATTAGGATTGAGAAAATGAAACTAAGGCAAAAGTACATGAAAATAACGTGAACTTTGGATCATTCGATAACGATCATTCAACTTTTAAAAATTTTGATTCTATTACCTAATTTTTTAAATCTTAGATCGCAGCATTGTACGAAATTATTGTTCGCACTATTTCATTCTCAATAGGTAGAAAAACAAAAATGATATATATATAATAATAATTGAATAGTGACGATTATCGATCAATAATATGATTTGCCATAAATGGTAGATAATGTTGCTTCAAATTGGATAAAATTTTCTAATTTAATTCAATAAGATCGATCACTCACTTAATTGCAAACACATACACTATTAAGAGGATGTGAAACACTGTTTTTAGTACAAATTGATAAGCCTTTGATGACAAGGACTAGCTAGTACAATTAATAATCAATTCCCACCTCTTTATATATATTGTCACCAATTATTTTACCACAGTAAGAAATAAATATATTAATTTCCAAAGTTAAATATAGTTTAGAGCTTAATTAATTAATTAATTAATATATAAGGAATTTGCCATATTATAACAGTAGTATATATATATATATATATGAGCAAATACAAAAGAAAAAATTAATCTAATTGTATTGAAAAGCAAAGAAACAAGATTCAGATCAATTCGAAGAAAAAAACTCTAATTTAATATTTCAAATATTGTTATATATCATCATTAATATTTTATCAAACAGTGTCATATCCAACGGATAAGAGGGTCAGGTCAATAAGCAATTTAGATTTATCAAACAGTGTATCAAAATTCAAGAAATTTAGATTCTTCTACACCGTTAAACTCTAAACTCGTCATAATAGTCATTGAAAATTGATAATTTTGAAATATTTTGATCATAAAGTAAACTATCTCGAAAAATATAAAACTTTATTTCTAAAAACATTAAATACTCTAGATCGCTTTTAACGGTGTGGATCGTTGATTTGAACGCCCGAAGATCGAAAACAACACTACGATACGGAAGCTCCCGTATTATAAATAGTATAATAGCCGAACTCTCTCTCTCTCTCTCTCTCTCTCTCTCTCTCTCTCTCTCTCTATATATATATATATATATATATATATATATATATATATATATATATATATATAGTCTATGCTATCAATAGCACGAATTACTCGGTGCTACCAAGTTTTCCACCGTTAGATCCACCCTTTTGATAATTTTCTCCCATTAGACCATACTATTCAACCAACCACCCACTTAATCCTAGGGGGCTCATATCATTCTAACCGCACATCTTTCAATCCAACGGCCAAAAACATAGTAGCACCAATGATTTGGTGCTATTAATAACATATATAATAGCCTAGTTCTCTATATATATATATATATATATATATATATATATAGAGAGAGAGAGAGAGAGAGAGAGAGAGAGAGAGAGAGAGAGAGAGAGAGAAATATGCTATTAATAGCAAAGCACTCGGTGCTACCAAGTGTTCCGCCGTTAGATCCATCTCTTTGATTATTTTCACCCGTTAGATCGTACTATTCAACCAACCACCCACTCACCCCTAAGGGCCCACATCATCCTAACCGCACATCTCTCAATCCAATGGCTAAAAACTTGGTAGCACCAATGACTTTGCTATTAATAGATAAGAGCAGTTCTATATATAATACACAGAGAGTTTTGTTGAAACAAAAACTCTATTTAATAACTATTTATTATTTATTTATTTCCAAAACAAATAACTCAAATGCCGTGTCATAGACAACGTACGAGTTAGTACGTAGCATGTGTACACGTGTCATGTGCCAAGAGGGACAAATATATATAAATATAAATATAAATACATATATATATAATGAGAAGAAGCTAGCTTTGGATATATATTAGGGGATGCTGCGAATAATTGCACGAAGATTAAAGCAAGCGAACCTCCGAGAAGTTGATAAAGCCAAGAGATATTGTTGGTGATCATTCCCTGCAAAATTATTCCGCGCACCCGGTGCATCTCTACATCTGTGCACCATCATTTTCGGAGGCTTTCGATCGAATTGCGTTACTCGCGGTGATAAAATACAATAAAAAAAAAAAATAACAATGCTTTGCACATGCTATAATAAGTCGAATAATACGCAATTAATTTATTATATTCTTATATTTTTTTATTTTTTAACTTCTTCTTATATTTTTATTATTATATTAATTTTACTGTAATAGCTACAATTTTTTTATTTTTTTGAGTTTTATTTATTTTTATAGAATCGTCCCGCCGTCGTAATGCGCGGGTGCCTTTTATGATTTAAATTTATGGTCAAATTAAGGTAGGAATTAAAACTCTTTCTCTCTCTCTTAAAAATAATAATAAAATAAAAGAAAAAAAAACAAAGAGGAATTAAAGGAAAAGAACGAAGACACGGCACGATGCGTTTTTTTTTTGGGGGTTTTGTGTGATTGTGACAAACTCCAACTCCAACTCCAAAATAGGACAAATTAAGATTTTTTATTTTTTTTTCTTGTTCTCTAAATAAATAAATAAATAATATATATATATATATATATATATATATATATATATATATATATATATATATATATATATATATATATATATATATATATATATATATATATATATATATATATATATATATATAATATGTGCATATAAATTAATTAAGTTTATTAAAGTATAATTATTTTGAGTCATATATATTTATTTTACTTTTAACTTTTTAGTTCGTCGTGAATTAAATTTGCATGTAGTTTTTACTTTTCCGAAATATCGTAATTAATTAAGTTTAATCTTAATGATGATGATAGCAAAATTAATTACAAAAAATAATAAGAATAAAAAATAATAAAAATAAAAACTGGAGTAATATTATGTATTAGTGCAAAACATTATCCTATAATAAAGATAAAAGTGTATAACATTTATCTCAATTATTATTCGTTTTATTTTACTATTTAATTTTTTAATTTATTTAATTTGAGTGTATCAATGATTCTTTAATTTCAAAATTTTAACGCATTGTATCGAATTTAGTTAATATAGCATATATATATATAATTAATGTAACTCAAATTTTGTATCGAAAGTATCATCAAATTATTTAAATCAAATAAATGAAAAAATTGGGTACTAAAGTTAAAATTTGAAATACTGAATAATCGAGTCAAAATGGTGTATAGTTCAGGTAATTTTTTTACACTTTTAATCTAAAATTTTTTTAAAAAAAAGTAGGATATATAACTATATATAGTTCCAACACCAGTAATTTTATATCAAACAAAAAATACAAAAAATTATTTTCATCTTTTTATATAACTGTTTTAATATTTCTTAAAGTTTTAATCAAATTATTAATTAAGTGAACATTCCATCTCAAAATAATCCACAGGACAACCAACGATTTAGAGGCAAATTCATTAAAGCTTAATAAAAAATTTTAATTTGAACTTAAATTAAAAATTAAAATGCAATCAAGCATTTAATATAATTTATAAATTTGAATTTGAATTTGAATTTAATTTAAAATCTAAAGTTTTATTTATTTGAATAAATCCAAATTTAGTTTTATATTTTAAATTATCCATTTAATTTTAATTTTTAATTTTTTTAAAAATTATTAATAATTCAGATAAGTTCTATATATTTTCACCTAATAAAATCACTTCACATGAAAAAACTATAATATAATTATATTTGCACAAAAAATCAATTTTCTTTTCAATGTACCTGCTTTAATATATTTCATGGATTTTGATCGAAAAACTAATTAAAAGTCTAATTAAGTATATACCTTCCTAAAAAAATTAAATAAATATTAAAACCCTAACTCTACTGTCTTTCAAACGTTCGGATGAGACTAGAAACCCTAACTCCTTCTGCTATTTGGTGGGTCGTTTGGACGAGAGAGGAACGACTTTCTGTACTTCCAAGCGAAACTCTCCAACACTACCCGAGCACTACAACACGTTAGACACCTAACGACATCTTGGACCACATGATTTCGATCGTCGCGTCTTTTTTTGGTTTTTGTTCGCAAATATTGTTTTTTTTTTTTTTTTTTGCTTTTCTAATTACATTATACTCTTCTCTTTCTTTCTTTGGAAGTCCCTACTTTGTCTTTCTTGTGTAAACCTAATTTATTTTCCTAATGAATGAGGCAGATAGCTTGCTATTTATTTCTCACAAAAATTAAAACCTGTACGGCGCAATTTTGACTAAAAAGTAAACATCATATCATATGTGTGATCATGTTTATTTTACCTACACGATACTTAAACATTTATTATTTATTATTAATTAGTGGAGGATATTTTATTATTTTTATTCTTCCAAAATAGTCAACTATGTTTATCTAATTTAAAGACCCACTTAATTTGATGAGTCTCGCAAATATTTTTGGAGTACACGACTCTTTAATTAGTGAGGCTCCGAATTATTAATTTCACACACAATTAAAATCCATTGACAATGCAATATTATATATTTGGTTTTAGTTTTTTTATTAATTATTTTTTGACAATTTATTGCTTAAACACATTAAAAAAAAATATTAAATTTCCGTCTTCGTCCTCGCGTTCAGTTTCATTGACGGATCAGCGCAAATCCTAGGCGGATTAATTTTTATTTTTTTATTTTTATATCTCTACTGCAAGAGCGAGTATTTGGTCGATTTTTTACAGTATGGATCAGAAGAAGAAAAGGTGCCCTTTGCAGCGAGACTGCAACTTAGAATCTCTTAATTTTATAATTTTTTTTTTTAAATTTTTCGTCCGTTTGGTTAATTTGAAGAAAAATAAGTATTTTTGAAAATAATTTTTCGTGTTTCATGAAAAACTGGCGTTTTTGAAAATACTAATTTTCATAAAATATGAGAAAAAAATCATAAAAATTATAAATATATATATATTTTAAAAAAGCTTTTTTTGGGAATTTATTTTCCGCGCTTTTTAAAGAGCCAAACAACCCCTCTCAGTATTGAATTTTATTCCGCTCAATATATATATTGCACCAATAATTACTCGATAAATTATGTTTGTACAATATTTTTTATTTTATAATATTATCATATTTATAAATTTAATAATTAAGTTAGTATAATTTGTAGGAACACTTTATCGAATCTCTTTTCAGCGTCGTGGGCGGTGGTGTTTTGGATAGCGGTGGTCAAAGAAAAGAAAAATCACACCATATTTTTTTAGTCCAAGTTTGATAATTAAGAATTGTTTCATTGACTTTATTATATGATCTCTCTTTATCTCTCTTTATCTCTCTCTCTCTCTCTCTCTTTTTGTGGGATAATTTAACGTGTTGTGGAGTAAAAAGTCCATGACATTTTTTTGTAGGTGAGAAAGAAACCAACCCACTTTGACAAAATAGTGTGCACTTAAAATAGATATAGATAAACTCTTTTAAATGCTAATTTGCATATTTGGGGTTCAAACCATACCACATCACGTATGACATTTTGGTCCTCGAACTGACAAACTGTGATTTTTTTCTCCATATTGTACTGTTTTTGTTCGCCGAACTGTAAGTTATAGCAGTTTTTTTGTTTGAATTTCTCATTTTGAATTTTAAGAGAAAGATAACACGCAAACTGTTATCTTTTCTTAATTTACTTGTAAATGTGAAGCAATTAGGTTTCGAATTCAGAACCTTAGATTCGCATTGTTATAAATAATAATGTATTGCTGATGCAACGGTAATATCGTATTTTAATTAGGCCTTCGTCATCGATTATAATACTGTTATATATATTATTGTCACATTAAATTTAATTAAAAATTGAAGGATCAAAGTATCACGAGTCTTAATTATAGTGGAATTTTGCCAAATGTAAGGTATTTAATGTGATGAGCTTTTTTGTTTGACTATGTTACTTATTTGTTTGACTACATTGGCCGCTTTTTTTAAGTGCTTGTTCACATCACCATGTCCACGTTTGAGCCTTGCTAATTTTGACTTCTTATTTAATTCAATGTCCTAGCACCTGAAAAAAGTAAAAAAAAAAAAGAAAAAAAAGAAAAAAATAATTCCTATGAATTAATATATGTGTGACACATTGTTTTATGCCAATCTCATTAAATTAGATCAAGGTAACCATCACGGATACCAATGATATTTTCTTTTCTTTTTTTTTAAACAAAAAAATAATCTTAGTATAAGGGATGCAAATTGGACGAATCAGGTGGCGAAAAGGCCTCCCACCGCTGGTCTTCCTTCTTTTTTTTGACGGATCGGAGTGGACTCTGCAGATCGATATTTATCGTACTTTTTATCTTCGGTCACTGCTTCATTCGAGGCCGGTTAGAATATGAGCAGATTTTTCTTTTTTCTTCTGGATATATTTGACTGATCGAAAAGGATTAAAGAAAATGATCTTTCATGTCCTATTGTATTTTTTGACGGATTGAGATCGATTTTGAATAGATTTTTTTTTTTTTTTTTTTTGACTTTCACTTATCACTCCATTCAGAATAAATCTGGGGAGGACCTTTACCAACCCGAAAAAAAGGTAAAAGATGAAGAGAATTGTGAAGAATTAGATGACTATCATGCGCACGATCCTACTAATTAATCACTTTGTTAGTTATAATCACTCAAATATTTTATTGAGAAATTAATTATATAGATTCTTATATGGTACAACTATAAGGTAAAATATTTTCTTTTATTAGGCTATTTTGAAGTACATAGCATTAAAACAAAGTACTAGTTTTTCTTTTCTTTTTTTGGAAAAAAAAATTGAGTATAGTTTTTATATATTTTTATTTGAGTTACTTTTGTAAACTAAGTGATGTATAGTGGTTTTATTATCTATCAGCTATCAACAATTGATTAAATTCTCCAAATTTATTAGATAAAAAAATTGGAATTTATGGTTATGTTCAACCGAATCCCTGGTAAATATAATAACATTCTAGCCAAGTTAATAATTAGTAACTTATGATTTTTACATAAACATAGGCGCAATCGTTTACTAATACATAAATTTATGCGGTAATTGTTACCTTTTCTACGTTCCAATCTATTTCTAATATATCCATAGAGTTAAAATCTGTTAATTAACTCTATTATCTATATAAAATTACTATTTTACCCTTTCAAACAAACCCCTCCATTATTACTGTCTTTCTTATTTATCCTTAAAGTAAAGGGCACAAAAAGTATTTTGACTTTTGATCTTTTTAATATATCCCTCTGCCGTCACCAACATTTCTTATTTGTCTTTAAATTAAAGACAAAATTGGTATTTTAATTTTGGGGCAATTGCTTATATATTTCTGAAAAGTTTCCGATTTTTCGATTTACCCCTCTTAGAAGGCTAATATTGAAAATACCCCTCCTACGTTCCAACCTATTTCTAATATACCCTTAGACAGATCGATATTTATCGTACTTTTTATCTTCGGTCACTTAGCCGTTCGAGGCGGTTAGAATGTGGCTTGATTTTTCTTTTTTCTTACGGATATATTTGACAAATCGAAAGGATTAAGAGAACAATCTTTCATGTCCTATTGTATTTTTGACGGATTGAGATCGATTCTGAATAGATTTTTTTTTTTTTTTTTTTTTTTTTTTTTTTTGGGACTCACGTTTAACCCAGATTAACTTAACAGGAGATAATCGACCGTCCCTAGAGCAAGTGGCAAAGGGCTTGGTGGTTGGTACCCGAGACATGAGTTCGAATCCTAGTTGATTCACATTTCTAGCTAAGTTTATTTCTTAACAAAATAAACGAAGCGGGTAGCATGCTACCTATCTCTCAAAAAAAAAAAAAAAAAAAACTTAACAGGAAATAACTGCGGGGGTATTTTGCAATAACGGTGGAACGTATGAGGGGTATTTTAGAAAGAAAAAAAAAAAGTAGGGATAGATCGGATATTTTCAGACGCATGAGGGGTATATAGACAATTATCCCTTTAATTTTTTTAACTGTGGTAAATATTTAACTCACATTTAATCCAAGTTAACTTAACAAAAATAACTGCGGGAGTATTTTACAATAACGGTGAAACATATGAAGAATATCTAAAAAAAAAAAAAATCGGATATTTTCAAACGTATAAGAAATGTATAGACAATTATTCCTAAGTTTATTGAATCTGGTCATTGTTCTCGACTAGTTGTCACCAAATTCAAAAAAGATGAGATGTTACCGATAACTAACCACTATGAGGTTGCAAAAGAGCAAATTTGTGCCATGTATCACAAATCTGAACCTGTAACTAATCTCAGTTCTTTAAGGCTGCGTTTGATTAAGAGAACTAAATTTTGGAGAACAATTTTTGTTGTTTCCGGGAACAGAGGATATTTCGATACAAGATAGAATAATTGTAAATTTGTGTTTGAATGCATTCGAGGATATTCTAGAGGATATCCTTAATAGCGTTTGGATAAAAAGTCTAGAACAACGACTAAATATATTTTTAAAAATAAAATAATTAATTTATATTAGTATATTTTATATAAAATTATTTATAATATTATTTCATATAGTAATTTATAATATAATATTTTATGTAAGAATCTAATTTAATATATTATATTTTATTTTATTATATATAATAATTTATTTTATATAATAATTTATTTTATATAATTTATTCATAATATATTAATGAATAAAGCATAATATATCCTTATAATCTTAATTAATAACTAGTATAAATTTCAATACAACTTAAAATATATATATAATATATGAAAAAATGATTTATGTATATAATACTTAATATAAAAAAAAATAAATAAAAATTAATATATAAATGATAAAACTAAATAAAATAAAAAAAGATATCAAATTTAATTAATTTATATAATATAATAAAATTTAAGTATAAATATATTATCATAAAAATAATATTTATATTAATATATTTATTTATTAAATTTGAGCATTTATTTAATTTATTTGAAATTAATTAAAATAAAGTATAAAAAAATAAAATAGCATAATAAAAAAAAAAAAAAAAAGAAGTTCCAGCTTGTTCTTCATTTCATGGAGAACAATCTTAACGGTTGTTCCCGTTAAGCCGGAACAACCGGGTTGTTCCATTTTGTATTGCGTTTGGAGGAACAAAGAGGAATATCCCATCTTACTGGAATATCCCTCCAACCAAACGAAACCTAAAATATTGCCATTGTATATTATTAATAGATATATCGATATCATATATTGCACTTTAAAATACGTGCATAAATCAAAACTCTCGATATTATACAAAGAACTCAGGTCATATCCCCCAAAAAAATTACACAAACACAAACACACACACACACACACACATTAATTACACTGTATTAAACTATACTTGACTTTTCTTTTTGTTTCTATATTGTACTATCTATTACTTCAAAGACACCACTTTTCTTTAAAAAAATTTTTCTACACTATAACCAATAAATTTATAATTTTTTATACAAGCGGTTAAAAAATACTGATTAAAACTAATAGAGCATATATTCAATTTATTTTGATAAAAATAATACATAAAAAATAAAGAATAATTAAAAATAACTTGATAGAAATTTTTAATTAGCATAATATGGAGATTTATTTCAATTTTTTTCACTATTTAACCAATATCTCTTAATATAATTACTAGATTTTGTCTAAAATAATATATTTGATAACAATAATCTAGAGATTGACCACAAAAATAAAATTTAAAATATAGGGTGAAAATTGATAAATCACAATCATATAATGGAGTCTCCGCGGTGTGTGTGTGTGTGTGTATATATATATATATATATATAGAGAGAGAGAGAGAGAGAGAGTTGAGTTGGAATCTATATAAAGGTTTCATTATTGTTGAATACATGATCTATACCACTTGAAGTATTTAGAAATTAAATTTCAAATTATTTCTACATCTTTGACCTAATGATCAAAGGGTTTTAAAATTTGTAATTTTAATAGTAGATATAAGTCATTTTTTTATTTAACGGTGTAAAGCTATCTAAATTAATTTAATTTTGATTAGAAAATTTTAAACTATTTAGAATAAGATCTATACTTTCGATCTTGATTACAAAATTCTATCATCACTTTTTAGAGGATATTCATTTTAAATTTGTTCATTTTTACGCTCACTTGATGGATAAGAAAATAATATTGAAAAAACATAAAATTTGATTTCTAGACAATTCAAGTGATATAAACATATTCAACGATGCCGATCATCGATTTGGAGGCTCTATCATAAAAAATAAATAGATGGCAACGGAGGTCGCTTGCTACCGATAGTATTCTAGCTCAACTCTATATACACACACAATATAATAAAGTGTAATTAAGCTTTATATATATATATATATAGAATCCGGTTACTATGCTATTTAGCACGAATTATTTGGTGCTATCAAGTTTTTCACCGTTAAATCTACTCTTTTGATGATTTTCATCCGTTAGATCATACTATTCAACCAACCGCTTACTCAACCTTAGAGGGCCCACATCATCCTAACCACACATCTCTCAATCCAATAGTAAAACTTGGTAGCATCAATAACTTAGTGGCTTGGTGCTATTAATAGTATAGTAGTCTAATTCTATATATATATATATATATATATATATATATATATATATATATATATATATATATATATATATATATATATATATATGTCTACTATACTATTATGAGTACGATCGACCTCGTACTCATAAGTTGTTTTCGATGATAGAGCTTTCGAATCGACGATCCACACCGTTAAACGTTATTTACAGCATTTAAAAATTTTAGAAATCAAATTTATAATTTTTCGACATCATTTACCTTTCGATCAAGAGGTCACAAATTTGACAATTTTTAACTGCCGGTATGGGATACTTGTTAGTTTAACGGTGTAAAAGAATCGGAATTTGTTGAATTTTTAATAGAAAATTCTATTCACTACATAGATAAAGATCAATAACTCCGATCTTGAATTGAAGGATCCTATCATCCTTTTTTAGGACGTCGTTCGATTTTGACCGTTCATTTTATGCCCACTTGATGGACTTTATTATAATTTCGAAATTTTACGAAATTTATTTTCTAGAAGTTTCAAATACTATAGATCATATTTAACGAAGCTCTCTGTGCTTTCAGGCCGTTTGAATATTTAGACATTCGAATCAACGATCGAATTTATTAGACTTAATTTAGAATATTCAAAATATTTAAAAAATAAATTTATAATTTTTTCGATATTATTTATCCAGTAAATAAAGAAATATTTTAAATAATTATAATAATAATCGAAAAAGTAGACTCTCTCTCTCTCTCTCTCTCTCTCTAATAAAACCCCCTCTCACTCCCCCTTTCTCTTTCCCCTGTTCTTATCATCTCCCCATCCCCTCCTCTCTCTCTCTCTCTCTCTCTAGAGATTTCTCTCTCTAGAGCTAGATTTCTCTCGCTCTCTCTCTCTAGGATCGACGGTCGAGATCGGCGGGTGCCCGCGGGCGCGTACATGTGATCATCGGCGCACGAATCTCGAAGGTGGATCGGAGGCATGGGAAGAGGCCCCTTCTCCCTCCGGAGCCCATGTCGGGGGCCGCGGCGGAGGCGGCGGCGGCGGAGGAGGAGGAGGAGATAATAGCCCAGGTCGGAGTCGGAGTCGGAGAGGGCGACGAGGGGGCCTCGCACGTGCTCTCCCGCTTCTCCGCACGTGCCGACCACCACGCCTCCGCCATGGTCTCCGCCCTCGCCCACGTCATCGGCTCCCCGGTCCGGTCCACACCGACCCCTCCCCCCGGACCGGCCGGTTCGCCCCATCCTCCCGGCCACCTCGACCAAGGTATATATTAATTTATATATATATATATATATATAATCTAGAGAGAGAGAGAGAGAGAGATAGAGAGAGAGAGAGATATAGTATACAAAGCACTAGCACCTTCTAGTTCTAGCTACTTACACCAAATAGATATTAATAATTAAATTTAACTAATTAACTTAATTAGCTAATTAGTTAATTAACTAAATTAAATTAAGCGGTTGTTGGTTAATCGATAAGCTAAATATATATTTGGTTCAATCCTAATTTTCTGATTGGTGAACGGAGGAAGCTAATTAATCAACCTGAGCTTCTTGAAGCTTCTGATTTTTTTTTTTTTTTTTGGGCTGCAGAGAGAAACTGGAATGATTTTTTTAACCAATGGGGCGTCGACAGTTTTTCTTAAAAACATTCGTAAAAGTTTATAATAATTTTCAACTTTTTTTTGCTGCAGCGAGAGAAACTGGCGTTGGAGGATGATTTTAAACCCCACCAATGAGGCTTGAGCTTTTTCTTTGTTTTTTTTCGTTTAATTTGGTCTAATTAAATTGAATAATAATCCATATATATATATATTTATATATATATACAAGTACAAAAATATTTGAATTTAGTGTTAGAGGCCTAATTAAGAAGAGAAAAACATGTAATAAGCTATGATAACATCTCGACTACATATACACCACCACAATGCCTAGAAATTAATGTCTCTTATATATATTTACATTGATAGAACAAAGAATAAGTGATCTTAATAAAATATATATGTAAATGTAATATTTTAGAACAAAAAGGAGTAAAATTTCATGTAACGTTCACCATTGGTAGCTAGCTAGTTACGCTTTAAACTAAGAAACCAACATTATTGTGAGTTTAAAACGGTGTACAATCTCTCTCTCTCTCTCTCTAATCTAGAGAAAATTTTCTCTCTAGACGTATATTTATTTATATATATATATATATATATAGTTGTGTATTGTATGGATTCGAGAATATATATATATGTCATCATTTTATGTGGAGAAGGTGATGCGAGGAGAAGGCACTATAGAGGATTGAGGCAAAGGCCGTGGGGAAATGGGCGGCGGAGATCCGCGACCCGAAGAAGGCGGCGCGGGTGTGGCTCGGGGCCTTCGACACGGCGGAGGAGGCGGCGATCGCGTACGACGAAGACGCCCTCCGGTTCAAAGGGACCAAGGCCAAGCTCAATTTCCCCGAGCGGGTCCAGGGCCGGACCGGGCTCGGGTTCTTGGTCACCCCGGGCCTCCCGGGCCGCCCCGTTGGGCCCGTGTCCGCCGCCGCGGCCTCCTCCTACCCTGACCTAATCCAATATGCTCAGCTCCTGCAAAGTGGTGATGAGGACATAGGCAATGTGGCTTCACATCTATACACTAGTGGAAGCAGCAGCAGCAGCAGCAGCAGCAGCAGCAGTACTACTGCCGCTTTCTCCGGGTCGACTTTGCAAATGTCGACGATGTCGATATCGGGGCCGTCGCAGCAGATATTGGACTTCTCCTCGCAGCAGCTGCGGAGCGCGACCTCGTTCTCTTCTTCTACTACTTCTTCCTCTTCTTCTTCGAGCTCGCGCGCTCGCGGGGATCAGAGGGGCAAAGATACTAGCTACTACCCATGAGAGCTGTGTGTGTGTGTGTGTGTGTGTGTGTGTTTGCATTGAGGTGGTGCAATCAGGAGGACAATAAGCTATAGAGGTAGAGTTGCATATATATCTATATCTATATCTATATCTATCTATCTATCCATATATAAATTAATATATAATTATTTCGTTTGTCCCTGATATGATTATTTCTGAATTGTTTCCTATATGATCGATCTTCAGTATTAGATAGATAGTACGTATATCGAAGTCAGTTTTGAGCCCTCTTATCAGTTCTAAGAGGCATGTACATTACTTCTTCTATTAGTGCATGTGTGAGTAGAACTATTAAGGATCTTTGGGATAACATATAAAACTTTGGATATGCTAAGTTTATGACTTGACCCCCTTTTTTTTATGTTTTTGAGAACAAACAAGTTGTGAAATGCCATGCAGATGTAATGACAAGGGAAAAAGGAGAATAGGGAATGATGTTGTATCTTAGTCAATTTGTTGATTTGATGTATGTATTTGTGCATGCTCATGCTGCTTAATTAATGAATTAATCAAAAGTTGGTGTTTGTTTGGTCGTTATTCTTCCACTCATTCTTCACTATATATATATATATATAGTATATATATATATTATATATATTATTGGCTTACTATTGTAACTTAACTATTTTACAAAATTTGCATGCATGCAAGAAGAGGGAATATATATATATATATATATATATATATATATATATATATATATATATATATATATATATATATATATATATATATATATATATATATATATTCTTGATGTATATATGCCGGATTCTTCCGTACACTGCAAATATATATATAATAGCCGTTGGATGGTAATCAGTGGAACTCTGCAATATGATGTTCTCAGTCGGTGGAAATGGACGGTGGTGATTCTTCTGTTTGTACAAAAGAATAAATACTATACCTATGAGTTAGGTTTCTACGCTTTTAAAAGTTTAGAAATCATTGATATTCACTGTGAAATCAATATATACGGTGCTCAGTGATGGGGGACGAGAGATGTCGGCGCTAGTAAGTTATGGGGTCTTTATGTACCTTTGAAAGTTCAAGTTTTCACTTGGCTCGTCCTCAAGAAGAGACCACTTATAGTGAATAATCTCGTTAGGAGGAGATGGACAGGAAACACAACCTAACTATCTCGCTTTGCGGAATTGAGGAGAAACGGTGAATCACCCGTTTCGCGATGCGTATTTAGCAGATTCTTGTTTGCCATGGCGATGGAAGAGGTTCAGGTTGGGGACCTGGGTGATGATGTAAGGTACGTATGGGATAAGTGGATGGCAAGGGATAGTGCTCAATCGGTTGGAAACATAATGACTGGACTGACAGCCAGTTGGTGGATCATCTCGAACGTAAGGAATGTCGTTAATTTTAGGATGGCTAATGCTGACCCCTTGCAAGCTGTCAACTCGATCAGACGTTTGAAGCTTCACTGGGAGGAGAACAACGTGTTTAAACGAGCATACCCTAGCCCCAAAATTTAGAGGAATTTAAATGTTTTTTTTTCTTTACTTTTTCTTCTTCTTCTTCTATTTTTTATTTTTTATTTTTATTATTTTATGTTGGATATATTGTTATTGGATATACTGTTATGTATAATCCAAATAATATATTAATGTTGGATATATTGTTATAATATAATTCAAATATTATGTTCATATGCAAGCCCAATAGGTGAAAGCGTATTAAGGACTATATTAACTAGAGCCCAATAACTTATTTATTAACTCTAGGGTTTTCCTAAGTTGGAGGTAACATTTGAGCGATCCAATATTGTAAAACTCCGTTTGGTTCAATACAATAATATAATGCAGGAATGCTCCGCTTGGCAATAAGAGAGGAGAAGGGAATAGAGAGAGAAAGAGGGTGAGTGAGAGACAGAGAGAAATTAGAGTGCCTCAAAACCCTAGATTGAGCTGAAGAGAAGGATGACACTTTAAACATAATTTAGGATCCTTGAACTTTTTAAATTTCAAAATTTATTAATTCTTTTGATTCCATTTGCTTGGTCTTCAAGTGGTTGAAAAATTGACATTTTTTTAATGCTTAATATAAGATGAATTTGACACCATTTGAACACTAGGCAAACGATATTGTAAAACCGTAAAATTAATCTGAGGTTAACAAAGTTGAAATAACTTAGTTCATATTTAACAGAGTCAATTCTCAATTCGATGTTCTGTCACCAAAAATAACGTAAAAATAAATAATTTCATTTACTTCTAGAAGTACTCTCTCTCTCTCTCTCTCTCTGTATATATATATAGTGTAGAGCTACTATGCTATCGGAAGTAGTATATATAGAGCATTTTATGCTTCCGAAATTTTGACTCTTGGATTAAAAATTATACGGTTGGAATGATTGCTGTACCCCCGGCGGGGTTGAGTAATACCCATAGGATTTAGTGGTCCCCACAGGATAATAGTATTAATCCAAAAATTAAAAATAATTAAAAGTACTGATCTAATGGCTAAAAAATTAGAAGCATCAGATTCTCTATACTTCCGATAGCATAGTAACTCTAATATATAATATATATATATATAGAGAGAGAGAGAGAGAGAGAGTTTGTATGTAGTGCTTAATTAGTTGCCTCATTCACGCACTTAAAATAGGTAGGTACAAAGTAAGGATGAGTGAGAGCTTTAAATTCGGCGCTTTGTCTGGTTGGTTGAACTGCACATGCACTGCTTCATGTATCAGTCTTTTTTAAGAGAATATATGTGATTCATTGGACATGATGCAAAAGGACAAAAACACACACATATTTATGTTATATATATATATAGAGAGAGAAAGAGTCCGACTACTATATATACTCTTACGAGTATAGATCACTTTATATTCATAAATTTTCAACCATTAGATCATTTTATATTTATAAGTATATATATAGTAGCTCTATATAGTGTGTATATATTTATGAGTCCGACTACTATACTATCGATAGTATCAAACTGTTGGTACTATCGAGTTTTCTACTGTTAGATCTACTCTTTTATTATTTCCACCTGATAGATTATACTATTCAACCAACCACCCACTCAACCCGAGAAAATCATTATTATTTCAACTACACATCCTTTCATCCAACCGCCAAAAATTCGACAGTACCAAATGCCTGGTACTATCAAAAGTATAGTAGCATAATTCTATATATATATATATATATATAGAGTCTGGCTACTATCCTTTTAATAGGATAGGAGCACTTGTCATATTAGCTTTTTAGCCTTTGGATCAATTTATTTCATTATTTCTAACCATTGGATTAAATACTATAACCCAGTGGGGACCACTCAATCCTAGGGGGACCATTCAACTCTAACCGACTAATATCATCCGAACCCTACAATTTCTCATCTAAGGGTTAAAAACTTGATAGGACAAGTGCTCCTATCCTATTAAAAGGATAGTAGTATATATATATATATATATATATATATATATATATATATATATATATATATATATATATATATATATATATATATATATATATATATATATAGAGTAGAGCTAGAATACTTTTACAAGTATCACATATGTGGTGCTTGTGTGTTTTTAGCCCTTGGATGGAGAGATGTGAGGTTGAGATGATGGTGGTAGGTGGTGGTAGGTAGAATAGTGTTTGATCCAAATACTATTAGTAATCAAGAAGTAGATCCAATGACTAAAAACCTAATAGCACCATGTGGGTGATGATACTTGTAAAAGTATCCTAGCTCAACTCTATATATATATATATATATATATATATATATATATATATATATATATATATATATATATATATATAAGCTAAAAATTTCTTATCTTTATTAATAGCACCAAGTCACGGTGCGCTGTTTTTGGCCGTTAGATTGAGCGATATGCGGTTAGGATGATGTGGGCCCCTAGGATTAAGTGGGTGGTTGATTGAATAGTATGATCTAACGGGTGAAGATCATCAAAGGGGTGGATCTAACGGCGGAAAACTTGGTAGCACCGAGTCTTCGTACTTATTGATAGCATAGAACTCTATATATATATATATATACACACACATGTCACTCTAATATTACTAGAGTAATGCTATATCCACATAAATATTTTATTATTTTAGTGATATATATGCTAATCAAAAGGACTTCACCAGTTGAATGGCTACTAAAGTTCACATGATCAAAGTAGTTTAATTAATTCATAGGTGGAATAATGAAAAGAACAATTAATATATATAACAGGAAACTGCCACTAATATTTTGAGTTTATTTTCCGAAAAAATTAATTAAGCTGGTAGATTAAGAAATTCTCATTACTACGTAACGGTCACGATTCTCGACTACTAATTAATTAATGTGGGTGTACATGCTTTGTACTGTTA